>JAHHUM010001451.1:772221-834721 GCA_036173005.1 Crenichthys baileyi | reverse complement strand
ACTGCACAGCCCTTTGGATTTAAACAGCTCTACCATTTTAAGTTGTTTGTGCCGCGCTGATCCTTATACAGCCACTCTGTGCTTTATTACTACAGCCTGATCCGACCCATGTTTGTATTCCTGTTAAATGCTGCAGGATTCTGTTGGCAGGACTCGGTCCATTGTTTAATTCCTGCTCGTTTCTACCACTTCTGAATATTAAATGCTGAGGCATCCTTCTGGTGCCAGTGCTCATTTTGTATTTATTTCGGTGACTGTCTATGGTTTGTTCTAAACAGGCATGCACAGAAAAAAATTAACCCTAAAATAACACGTATAACATTTAAAAATAAATGAAAACACTTTGCAATTTTTTGGGGGAAAGAGGATTAGATTCCATCTTAAAGAATGCGTAATATTACCAAATCTAATCATCTATGTAAGCCACTGGAGAAAAAGACAAGTAGTCCTTAAATCTTTCACACTCATAGCTGATAGATAAATTCATATCCACATACATATAATATTTTACAAGTTCTACATATTGTCTTGATTTCTATACTTTAATTTAAATTAATATGTATGTGGGTTCATGTTTTTTACTGGGATACTGAGAAACTATAAGATGTTCCATTTTGAAACATATTTATCTATTTAACCATGCAACTTTAGAAATATTCACAATTTAATTTAGGTTTATTGAACAACAAAAAACAGCCCTACATTTCTCTTTCCTGAACTTTTTATATATATTCTTGTTACGTGGCATTGATGTTTTTAATTTATTGGACCTAGCCTGGCCTTTTAGAAAAGTCTTTGAGCTTCAATTGTCCACTTTTATCCCAATTCACTATAAAGCTCATCATTTTGTAGTTCAATCCAAAACTTTGACTGTAAATTTCCACTGTGTTGCAGCTCTGTGCTGCATGGTGAAGCAGAGGTCATGACCTATGCTTCAGAGAAAGTCGGGCTGGTGATCCGTCCAGAATGTTCTTAGCCTCTCGTCCAGTAAGCTTACTTTTAGGCTTGTATAATTTCAACAAGTCTGAAAATACCAATAATGAGCAGTGGGTGTTACCGTTAGCATGCTAACAGCAAGGTTGCCATGCTAACTCTACTGCTTCTATTCTTTCAGCAAGTTTGAAAAATGTAATAATTAGCTGCAGATGTTAACGTTAGCATGCTAACAGCAACATCTCAAGTAAATGTATAGGATTTTTAAATGTAGAGTTTTTAATGTAGCATTAGCATGCTAACACATGCTAACATTTAAATATAAACCTTACTGTTAGCATGTGAACAGAGAGGTTAGCATACCAACAGGGATGTTACAGTTAACATGAGAGCAGTAAGTTAGAACATATCTGAATAACAATCTGAATATAGGTGTTACTGTTAGCATGCTAACTTTAGTGTAGTTTCAACATGTCTGGAAGTCTCAATAATTAGCTGTAGATGCTGCTGTTGCCATGCCAACAGTAACATGTAAAGTTAATCGCCGGGGGTTTGTTTTCTGGCTTTTTTTCTGTCCTATTCTGGCAGCTTAGACAGACAGTTTGGGGGGTCTGACAATAATAATACATTTTATTTATTACATACTTTACATTTACAGAAAATCTCAAAGGGTTACAGTCAAAAAAAAAGTCTGGTTGCCTTGCAGGTTCAGGTAAGATTTGTGATGTGATATTCCTCTTGTGTAATTGACTTTATTCATTTAATGGTTTAAGGATTCAAGCACCAAATGTAAAGGCTATCACCGTTCTACTCAGATTGAGATTTATTTAAACAACATATGTCAGCATATCTTAACCTTTGATTGGCCCCTTTTCTCTTACTCAGTCTGAACTAAGGTGGAGAAAATATGGTGGAGATTAATTTCAAAATAATTTGTATTCTAAATGAAAAAGTAAAAAAGGGAGTGCCCTGGTGGAATTTGCTTAAACAGCTTTAAAAGCAGGTTTTTACTGTAGAATAATGACTGTTTTCAGATTTTTTTATAGAGTCCTCTAAAATATTGAATAGAAATATCCTTTATTGTCCCTTGGGGGGAAATTCAGGTTTTCCAACAGCAAAATAAAAGGGAAATGGAAGCATGCTGATTCACCCAAAGGGTAAAAATATACAACAAAAATAAGAATAAGAGACTGTGCAATAAGGGCAAATTTAAAACATAAGAAAAAAATGCTTTGTAGTTATTAAATGTAGCATACTTGGATAAAAAGAAATGTGCAACTAAGTAGGCCAATTAAAAGAACATGTAAAAAATTGTGCATGTATATTTGGGCTTAAAATAACAACAGACTATTGAAGACAATAATAAATGTGCAAAACTGTAAAAACAGCCGGGGTGTGAACACTCATTGGGTTATAAAGGATGGTTATAAAGTCTTAACAGCTACTGGGAGGAAGGATCTGTGATGACGCTTCTTTGTGCACCTAGGATGCAGCAGTCTGTCACTGAATGAGCTCTCCAGTTCTTCAACAGCTTCATGCATGAGGTGGGAGACGTTGTCAAACAGTGAAGTTATTTTTTTCTACAGTCCTCCTGTCTCTCACCAACCCCCACTGGGTCCAGGGGGCATCCTAGGTCACCACTAACCTTCCTGATGATCTTACCTAAGCTTCCTCTCAGTTGTAGAAAAGATGCTGCTCCAACATACCACACCATTGAAGATGGCTGAAGCCACCTGTCAAAAAGTCAGTTTCACTTACTGAAATGAGGGACAAAAAATTGTTATTATATAATATTCTTAAACTTTTTCTTAAACTTAGCAGTTGTTGTATATTCATAATCAGCAGCCTTCCTAAGGTGGATGGACCCAAACATCTTTGAGCTTCAATAGATCTTATGTTATCATCTTAAATGTGAAAACTCCCCTCAGTAATAAGCAACTGAAGGGCTAAACCAGACATTTTTTTATTTTTTGCTCCAAAATTTGTTTATATTTCTCCTGCATGAAAAAGATTAAAACAAATCCTCCTTTCCAGAAAAACAATCCGTAAAGTATTCAGAAAGGATCAAATAAAATCAAGTACCAGAACAGAAAGAATTTGTCTTCAAACATGAAGTGAAGAGCAGCTCAATGTTAGAGATGAAATATGAAGAAAAGGCGACTGGGGGGCAGCAGAGAGAGGAGAAACAGGGGAGAGGCGACAGAGAGTGATAGCATCAAGCTGCAGGACGAAGTGTACAAGGGCACGCTGCCGAAGAGTGTGTGTGTGTGTGTGTGTGTGTGTGTGTGTGTGTGTGAGCAGTGGAAGTGAATACAGATTGAGCTGTCAGGAAAGTGATTTACTGATAGAGAAGGAGGGGGCGCGACTGGTGAGGGAGAATCAATAAGAAGGAAACCATGAAGGAAAAGAGAGAAGGAGGAGGATAGAAAGCAAAGCAGATGGAGGAAAGCAGGAATGAAGGGTGAGTGGAGGAGTGTTGGATGGAGTAAGAGGTGTGGTGGGGAGCATGTTGGGGGGGCAAACACCTGTGATTGGATGTTAAAGTGATTTATAGTCTTCTAGTGTGAAGCTGCAGACCTGCTGTTTAATATTGTTCTCCTGGGTTTGAAGATTCTTCCATCTTTTCAGGCCCCACAATGCTTTGCAAAAAATATTCCTACTGCTGAAACTTTTCTTACATTCCAACCAAAGCTTTCAATGTAGTTTACTTCCTTTGTGTGATCACAGAAAGAGGCATGGACTGTTAACATGAAACAGAAACATATACCACTTATAATCTGCTCAGCCCCATTTACTGCAACGCCGATACAATGAGATGGTTTAGATCAATTAGAGTCATGTGCTAGAATGGCCCAGTCAAAGTTCAGAGCTAAATCCAACTGAGAATCTGTGGCAAGACTTAAAAATTGATGCTCATCTCCATCTAATTTGAGTTGAGTTTGATCTATTATACAAAGAAGAAAATGTGACAAAATGTGGAAAAGTTCAAGGGGATAGGAATACTTTTTAAGGCACTGATAGTAACTAAGATAAAACATTAACTCAGAACATACAGCAATAAATTATTTCGAAGGAGCAGCTTGTGGAAAAGTAGAAAAAAAAAGCTGAAATAAAATAAGTGCCCAGAGAAAAAATTGGGATTAATGGCTTAATAAACAGAAACCTTTTTCAGCTGAACATTTATTAAAATAAATCCTCACAGTTTGGGTGTTTAAATTAACACAGAACAGGAAGAACCTGTTCCTGTTCCTTTGTCTCAGACATCCAAAGATCCCATCTTTTCCCTTGGTGTTTGATTACTTGTCCTGCAGTTTTTCAAAGATGGTGTAATCCAACGACATGAACGAGACGTGATTTCAGGTCGTTCCGTACCTCCTTTCAGACTTTCCAGGGAACGCAGACAGAAGCTGAACGGTGGCTTTCACTGAACAAACTGGCTCTCTGATCACGATGAAAGCCGTTTTAGCAGCGGCGACATCAAAGGCCCAGAAGGATGACGGATCCGCTCGCCGCTGCTGGAGTCTTTCATGGCATTAAGGAAAAAATTATAAAAACAAAGTAAAGGCTCAGGAGGCTGTGGCTATGAGAAGAATGACAAGTTATCCAACTGAGGAGGGCGGTTCATGCAGGAGGTTAAACTGTCTGGGTCATGGTGTCGGATTAATATTAGATAAAACGGGAAAATAATTCAAGATTCTGGTCATAAAACTGCTGCAGGAAACAATAAAGCTGATAATAACACTGCAGAGTTCTTACTGGACAGGTTTTCATCAGCCTTCAAAGCCTGAAGGTTCATTTGATTGATGCACAAGTTGTTGGTCATGAAAGCTAAAAGGCAGAATGTGTGCAAAAAATATTTAACATCCTTAAAATAAATCTGTTGGATCTTTGTGGTAACACTGCTACTTGGACTGCGAGGTAGTTCAAACTGGACCGGTTAGCTTTGAAGCCAACTTCTAGCTCTGAAGCTGCCGGTTACCTTCAGAAGTCAGATAATTACATCACTTTCATGTGATGTAATTATCTGTGTGCAGTCGGAGCGCCACACCAAATCAGTGTATCAGGAAGTTGAAGCTACATCACAAGCAAACTTTACCAAACCGAGATGGTGCAAAGAAATAAAGTTTGCAAAGATAAAATGGTTCCTTCTGTTGCAGATCATTGGGCAGAGCATCCGCCAATTATCTGCTGGATGCTTTATTTGGGTCCTCGTTTAAACCCTGTGGGAGTCTATTACTGGCCTGATGGAGCACCTAGAACAGTCAAAGGTCATCATCCAAAGATACAACAGGTTACTGATCCTTTCTGTGGGAGTATCAGTCGGCCCAGCTGTCGGCTCTGGCCGGGTTTCTGTTTTTTCTTCTACAGTTTACAGTCTGGGTCTTTCTCATATGGTCCAGGAAGGTCTCCAGTGTGGTCATTCTGTGGATTCCATGCAGAGTCCTTTCAGGCTTGTCCTCCAGTGTGGTTTGCTTTATCTGGACCCGTCGATGCATTTTTAAACACGAGGTCTTGATAAGCTTTGCTTTCAGACTTTAAACTGGACTTAACCAAACCAAACTACCTGGTCCATGGGTGAGGCAACTAGGGGCAGCAAACTATTGACGTTATGGAGTTACTTATGTAACGCTGAGCAGAATGAACAGAAAAATAAAAACCCAGTGATCACATAGTTTAGACTTTAAATGAACTTCACTGAAATCAAGTCTGAAGGGGAAAGTTTAATTGCTTAATGCTCAACGTGCACTTTTTAGCATTAAGCATTTAGCATTAATTGCTTAATGCTAAAAAGTGCACATGTTGAGCATCTGATGCACATGTTGGGGAGGTCTCTGCTTGGCCCTCTTGTGTCATGTATTTTGGGACTGGAGGTTTATTGTTGCTTGCTTGCTGCTCCGAGAAGCCTGAAACTGAGAACATGTGGTCATGAAAACCATTGGATAAAGTTTTGTTGCAGATAAGAGACGTTTGTCTAAAAACCTGTTTTTGTACGGGGAATCTAAATAAAACTTCCTCCTGCACCAAACTCTGCTCTGCTGTTTTAGTCTCCTCCAACGCTGTCTTTCAGTTTTTTGATCTAATAATTTTTCTGCTCTGGCTGCTGCTGTTTTATTTTTCGATGAATCTAAAGATGATTTCTTAGTCACCTAAGAGCAAACAGGTTTCATCATTTACAACAGTAAAAACGAACTGATGCTGCAGCCATATTCACATTCTGCTCAGCAATGAAACCTGTAGGGGAGGTCCAGGTAAGTCTCTTGTCTCTGGGAGACAAGTCCAGTCAAGTCTGAAGGTTTTGAGAGACAAGTCCAGTCAAGTCTGAAGGTTTTGAGAGACAAGTCCAGTCAAGTCTGAAGGTTTTGAGAGACAAGTCCAAGTCAAGTCTCCAGTCTTCAATGACTGAACTGAACATTTTAACTAAAGTTGTGAATTTAAACCATTAACCTATGAACTAATTTAACCCATAAATATTTAACTTAATCTTTTCCAGAAGATTCAATTTAAAAGGTAAAAAAAACTGTTAACTGCTGTACTTTATTTAGAAATTTAATAAGGTTTGATACCGACCTTTATTGAAAGGTCTTAGTCATTCTCCGGTGTCTTGTCCTTAAAAGTAAACTGATTTCATTCTGTTTCATGGAGAAACAGTCTTGCCACAGTGTAGCGGGCCTTGTTTAGATCCAGTTTGGAGATGTAAACCGCTCTACATTCAATCTCTAAGCTGAACTGTTCCTTTCTTTGTGCCGTGGTGCTTGTTACGGACATGGAGGTCTTTCACAGACGTGTCAGGGACCGATGTCCAAGTCTCTAATGGAAAAACTTTAATATAATGTTAGAAACAACATGGCACCCATGAGGGCTGTTAAAGATACCAGAGCCCAAAAACGATTCTGCAAAGACCCACTGTGACCGATTCGTCCACAGTACCACTGCAGTCTGTCCACCTGGTGTGGACAGCATTTAAATGAAAGGCAAAGATCAGACCTTGTTCTGCAGGAAAACCTGCAAAACCACTTCAGATTGGTGAACAGCACCAGGACAGGTTCAGTTCAAAGGAGAAGTTGTCTGTAATCAGTGGTAATCCAAGCTCACAAACACTTTACACTTTAAACTTTATGCTCAGGTCTTTGGTTTATGTCATCGTTTTACAGTTGGTCTTACAAATAACTGATGCCCTGTTTCTGCCTCTTTCTTTTGCTCTCCCCACAACCTCAGATGCTCCCTCGTCTTCCTCCTCCTCATCATCTAGTCCTGGCTTCGTGGACTTTACCTTCACCCTGGAGCCTCAGGACATGGTAACGGTGCGAGGTGGTGTGCTTCAGCTAGACTGCCAGGCCCAATCGGACGCAGCGGCGGCGCCTCCGTCCATCATGTGGCGTAAAGACGGGGTCCTGCTGAGCACGGTGGTGGACGAGCGGCGGAGACAGCTGGAAAATGGGACGCTGATGGTGCAGAACGTGGTGCATTCACGGCACCACCGGCCTGATGAAGGAGAATACCAGTGCCTGGCCACACTGGATGGACTGGGGAGCATTGTTAGTCGGACAGCGAAGGTCACTGTGGCCGGTAAGGGACGTTTCTCCCTATTTCTCCGTGTGTCCATTTACTAGTTGTTAATTGATCTGGTGGGAAGGTGTGACACTGTGAACTGGAAGGGTAGCAGAAAAGCATCTCCAGATTGATACATGAAGCTTGAAGCTAGAATGGTACCAGCTCAGCACGCGTTTTCTCACCTTACTGCCTGCTGCAGGTTGCATGAAACTGAAATAGATCCGCCACACCTTGACCTGCCCTTGGTTCCTAAAATGAACCATCAGAGGAGTTCATTTTGCTTAACATCCTCCATCTGCTTCTCTGGTCATATTCATTTAATAGAACTGAAGTAACTCAACTGTGATGTAATTTACAAAGTGCACTGTGGCTTAAGATCAATACAGTTTATGGAGCACATTAATAGACAAAGAGGCACGGGGGCTTAAGTGCATCTCCGTCAGCAGCACCTGGCTGATACTTCATCCAATGTTTGAGAGAGCGAAGGAAACATCTGAAGCTTTGATGGTTTGATCAAGGCCATTGATTGTGCTTGCTATCAGGTTGATCTCACACAGCGACGTGGAAAATAATCCCCAAACTTTTTACCTCTGCAGGTTCACACAGACCTGTTTATTTCATGCCAAGCTGGACAGCTTTCAGAGAAACGTGTTTCAGAAGAACATGAGGTTTGCGTGTCCAGCACACCTGCTTTCGCAGCAGAGGAACAAGGGAGCCAGTAATCTTGGAAAATTAGATTGTAAAGCTTTATGTTATTACAGCGTGTATTTTAATATGGTCTGTGATGTTCCTCTAATTTTAAAAGTACTCATCTTTACCTGTACATCCTCATGTTTCCACACTGAAGCTCTGTACCAAATCAAAGATGATCTTTTCTGGGTTTTAGAAAACTCTGGGATTCTGACTGATGTTCCTGTCTGTATCAGGAATGTTGTGGAGGAAATGTTGTCCACTTTTTAACGTTGCTTCTGCTCATTAAAGTTTCTGCACAGCTCTGTGAAGGTCCCACTACAGCATTTCAGTCAGGTTGAGGTGTGGACTTTGACTAGGCCATTTCAGCACCTTGATCATTTTCTGTTTCAGCCATTCTGTTGTAGATTAGCTGCTGTAGTCTCTACTGTCCAGAGGTAATTGTTCCAGAAGTCTTCTCCTTCATCCAGATGCAGCTTTATAACCCAAGTCCTGCTGCCATCTTGTTTTTAGAGAGAGGAGCCTTTCTCCTTCAACCCTTTCAAACAGCCATACTGGTTCTGAGTTTTTTCTACCTGTCATCATGACCTTTAACCTGCGAACTGAGGCTTGTAAAGTCTGAGATGGAGTTGTTGGATTTTTGGTCATTTCTCTGAGCTTTACGCTCTGACAAAAAGCAAAAACAGAAGAGGTCTGTAAGGGAAAATACTTTTTCCAGTTCTGTAGCTAAACATGCTAATATCTGTAATTAGAGGATATAACGTCGGGCCATGAAAGCATCATGGGTTGCAGGAATAAGGTGGATGTAGTTAGTCTCACAGTTTGCTATTTAGCTACCTGTTAGCGCGGTTATTAAATTACTGGCAGGAACAAACCAAAGAATACAGTTTGAACTAATCTGCTCCATGTTTGATTTATCAGCTGGATATCTAGGTATGTTTTTCAGTACTTTGATTTCGACTGTTTGGTCTTTAGAGTGACTCTTCAGTCGGAGCAGTTGAAGATCCAGAACATCAGTAGCTAACGGCTACAGTATTCCTATGTAAGCAAAAAAAAAAAGACTTCAGGACCGTTTCATGGCTTCTTCTGGCTCCGTTCTCAGTCAGGTGAAGCTTTAGACATGATCAAAAGTTGTTTAATGACTAAACTTTAAAGGCTTTAGAAATACAATATGACTTTTTAAAATAATCACTTTTGTTGTGATGTGAAATCATATTCGTGGACCGGTCTCATTAATAATAAACACTCCAGGCGAGCTCTTTAAAACACATCACAGCATTATCACGATCACAGCTCGGGTACAGTCTCTCTAAATGTGCCTCTTTAGTATAAATATAAAAAGTTCAAACCTGAGCTGACGTTTCAAACACACACACACACACACACACACACACTCAGTCATGATTAAACACAAACAAGTTTTTCCTAAATGGCATTCGCGTCACACACATTACAAGGCAAAATGCTAATTAACAAGAGAGGCTTAAAAATTCAATTAGCAGTCTGCTGGTGTGTTGGTGCCTCTTTGCCCAGAATTGAGTGTAAACTGTGAATTAATTAGAAACTCTGAATGCAGAGAGAAACTCAGACAGGAGATAAGAGTTGGCAGAAGAGAACCAGAACTGAGAAACGATGGGAGAAGCCGTGAAAGCTTCCTCACTTAAAGGATGAAACAGAGCTGAGAAACAGAATTACTCAGAATGACAGTGTTACTAAAGGACAGATCAAAAGATGGTACCGTTACTAACCTGTATGAGTCACAGCCAAAGTTCTTCTTTACAAGTCAGATCAGAAAAGTGTGGCATACATTTGTTTTCCAGCCCCGATACAGAACAGCACAAGGTGGTTCTGCAAAGGGTGCATCTCTACCAGCTTTGCACATCTACACACTGTACATTTTGGATGGAGAACGTCTGGGAACATCAATTTTCAAGTCTTTCCACAAATTCTCAGTTGGATTTGTGTCTGGACTTTGACTAGGCCACTCTAGTGTTCAGTGTTAGCGTTATACACTGAAGTTTTTGGTTTGAAATGTAAAAAAGGGGTAGAACTATTCTTGCAAAGTGTAGCCAAGATTTTTACAAGACTTTTTGGTATATGGAGACGCTGGAGTTTTACCTAGGTCTTGTGCAGATGTAGTTTCTCATCAAGAGTTCCTTTCCTTCTGCTTTAACCACTTTCAGTCTAACTATACTATCTTGTTCATCTTTAGCGAAAACTCTGAGTCTTGGCCTCAGAAGATGTTCTACTTAAGTCCCTGAATTTACTGCTGTGGTGTTGGAAACAAACCAGCTTTCAGTCTGGCGGGTTGCTAATTAGCAGTCAACTCTGAGGACTCGGACAAATCCTGCTTAATGGTAAAAACATCCCACGAATCCCTTCAACACTGCTGCCTGTCGGCAGTGATTTTCATGTTATTATCTGAGTCATTTTGGGCTTTTTATTAAAGATAAACAAAGATACAGAAAACATTCACCTTAAACAGACATGGTTCTGGGGGGTTTCTCTTGAAATGGTGTGGAGAATGATATAAACTTATAAAAAGTTTAAGGAAGTTTAATTGGCTGCATTCTAGGTTAATCAATGTTAAAGTTTGTAGATTAGACTCAAGGCAAGTTTGGCGACGGGTCGTCAGAAGTGACAAAAAGCAGCCTCGTCTGTATGCTTGGAGTGCTTGTTTGTGAACTCGATCTTGGCCAATAAAGCTGAATCTGATTCTTGCAGCTGCAGGCAGTGGTGTGATCTACAGGAACCGACAGCACCTGAACATTAGGCACACAATATAATTTACATCAGCGTTCCCGTCACATCAGATATGTGATGATGTCAGAGAAGCTAAGGCTGTGAGGGGCCTGTATGCACGCTGCAGCCTGGACAATGAATCCTTAAGCTCCTCTTATTTCACACAGCAGTAGAAGACGTCTGCCCTGGTTTTAGAGTTCAGCTTTACAGATTGCTTCTGTCAAGGTGGAACACAGTAAGCAGAAACTGATTCAAACAAGCATGAAAATGGCAAGGCAGTGTCAGACATGGAACTGCATTCATTGTTTGGTGGCTACCTCGAACGAAAAGCTTTTAGAAGGATTTATTTCCTTGCACAGACTTCTGCCATTCAACATTAGAAATTGTTTTTTTTCAGCATACAAAGTTTACCCAGCAGGTAATCAAGAATAACATGATACATTTTTTCATTTTCTACCGCTTATTCCATAGTGGGTCGCGGGGAAGCTGGTGCCTATCTCCAGCAGTCTATGGGCGAGAGGCGGGGTTCACCCTGGACAGGTCGCCAGTCCATCGCAGGGCAACACACAAACAACCACGCACACACTCATTCATACATCTAAGGGCAGTTTAGAGAGACCAATTAACCTAACAGGCATGTCTTTGGACTGTGGGAGGAAGCCGGAGTATGTAAGCGGCTAGCTGCTAACTTGCTAAACAGTTGGTTTAGCGTAGAACTGAAGAGAAATAATTTTTTTCTATTATTTTATTTAATATCCTTATATTTTAGTTTAAATAAATATATACAATAGAATAAGTGTGCTAGGTTCCAGACATACATGTTGACACTCTGCCTATTCAGTGCACCGTTAGCTGTGATAATGACTAGCTGCTTGTTCGTTAAAACAGTAGGAGTATAAAACACCAACATATACTTGCTTGCAGTTGCCTTTTTTCAAATTTTATCTGGTGAATTCTGAAAGCTCCAACCTGTAATGAATTATCTTAATTTGGCTCCTAAATAAATGTATTGATTTATCTAGAAATACACTCAAGGAATTGACTTTTCCCATGGGCTTAGTTGTACTAAAAATGTTTAACAGATCTGCTGTTAAATGACATTAAAAATATGTAAACTATGAAACTGCATCATCTCTAATGACTAAGCAATGCATTAGTGATAGTAATAACTTCCTAATTATAATGCGTTGGTGGATATTTTGTTATCTAGAAGAAATGAGGACACCAGGTCATAAATAATGTTTTTCAGTGAAGGAGATCTGTTAACAATTCAGCATCACCCTTTGATCAGATCAGATGATCCAGCAGCTCGTTCATTATATTCTTACATTATCCTTTTCTTTTGTTTGACAAAGTACATCAAAAGTTAGAATAAATTATTTAGTTTCACTTCTTGTTAATGCCATATTTTACATAAAATGTACAAATTGATTGGTGTAACAGTTAATATCTTTAATTCTTTTGCTATTAAGAAATAATACATGTTGAGGTTTTTAAACCTTTACTGATTTTTGAAAGACAAACATGCTTTTAAATTAAGTCTTGTCTTTAATATCTGCTTTTTGTTTTTTTGTATGGCACAATTACAGTACAAGCCTTTTAAATAGTTTTAATGGTTGATCTAAACACCGTTCTTTTAATGAAAATTGATTAAAAAAGAATGTTTTTACTGTTTTTTTACGACGGTTCCCATCAGACACAAAAAAATCCTTCAGAAAGGTTCCCATGTACTCACACGGTTAAACTTGCAGCTAGAAACTCTTAAATAATCAATAGATAGCAATACATGAGGCAGTCCCATCTGTGAACTTACAGGTTCCTTCCTGGAACCTACAGGTCACCTATCAGGAACCTACAGGTCACCTATCAGGAACCTACAGGTCACCTACCAGGAACCTACAGGTCACCTATCAGGAACCTACAGGTCACCTATCATGAACCTACAGGTCACCTACCAGGAACCTACAGGTCACCTATCATGAACCTACAGATCACCTACCAGGAACATACAGGTCACCTATCAGGAACATACAGGTCACCTACCAGGAACCTACAGGTCACCTATCATGAACCTACAGGTCACCTGTCAGGAACCTACAGGTCACCTATCAGGAACCTACAGGTCACCTACCAGGAACCTACAGGTCACCTATCAGGAACCTAAACAGGACCTAAGGAACCTACCCCTTTCGGAACCTACAGGTCACCTATCATGAACCTCCAGGTCACCTACCAGGAACCTACAGGTCAATTTAAATTTCAATTAAATTAAATTCAGTTTATTTTATAAGCCCCAAATTCACAACCCCATTTTGTCTCAAGGCACTTCACAACATCAGTACATACTTCCCAAATTAGCCCTAATCATTAACAGTGCATCAGATTCAGTTATTTTTTAAAAAATTGGATAAAAATTTTTTCTTTTAAAGGAAACCCACAATTGCACCGTCGTGCTTGCAGCATTCACTCCTCTGGATGAGCAGAAGACAGTGGCAGCACGGCGTTGAACTTTGCAGAATCCCCTATGAGCATGCATGTACGACGTGGAGGGAAAAAAACTCCCTTTTAACGGGAAGAAAACCTCTACAGAACCAGGCTCATTGAGCGCCATCTCCCACGACCGAGGGGGTTGAAAACAGAGCAGAGAAAAAAGAGAACAAAGAAGCCGAAGGAGTACTTTCTATGGGAAGGAAAAAATTAAAATGTTAATGGATGTACCCCTTTTAGTCTTTTCACCTAAAAAGAAAGAACAAAAATCTGAGCCATTTTCAAGGTTAGAGTCTGAAGAGGAAATAGAGTTATTACAGTAAAACTCCGTCAGTAGCCATGTCTAGGAGAGAGAAAGGATTAAACACTGAAAGAGGGGCCTTGGTCTGGGTAAGGGTGAGCATAAGTTTTGCCGCAGAATTTTGACGATGCCCCTCTCCAGACAGTTGTCACAGGTAACACAGAGTCGGGCCGGTTGTCTTCTGGGAAGAGAGAAGAAGAGAACAAAGTTAAAAGCTGAAAAAACACCCAAATAATACAAAATTGAAGAGTAGTGTGAGATACGAAGAGGGTAAAGTGGGCATTTTTCCTCCAGCAGCCCAAGCCCATAGCAGCATACTACAGAAAGCTCAGGTAACTAAGCCACTCTAACTATAAGCTTATCAAAAAGGGAAAGTTTTTAAACCTAGCCTTAAAAGTGACAGGGTGTCCGCCCCCACGGATTAAAACTGGGGGGTGGTTTTACAGAAGGAGCGTGAAACTAAAGGATCTGCCTCCCATTCTACTTCTAGGACTTTGGAACCCCAGTAACCTGCAGTCTGAGAACGAAGTGCTCTGTTAGGGAAATATGGAACAATCAGCTCTCGATGTTTATGGACTATGTGGGGGCACCTACAGAACCCACAGGGCCCCCTATCAGGAACATACAGGTCACCTATCAGGAACATACAGGGTACTTTTGTTAAAACTTCCGAGTTTAAAACTTTCAGGCCACATTTCTGAAACCTCTTGGGAACTTTACAAACTTTTCAAGTTATTCCTCAAAACCTGGGGGTAGTTTCTTGGAGCTCACAGTCTACATCCTGGAACCTACAGGGTACATATTGACATTTAAAAACGATTTATCTGAAACTTACAAGTTAATGTTTGGGACTGGGCTGTCTTATGAGGTGAGTTGTAATCCTTGTAAATCATAAAAAGTATGCTCTGTGTTTTGTAGTACTACCAAAAAGTAGAGCAGAACTATGAGTTAAAGCCTTAATAGTTGTTTTTATAAACAAGTTTGAGCAACTGAAGAAATTAAGGGGCAGAAAAACACAAATAAGACACTATATATAAATAAATATAAGAGATTTTCAGTGTGGAAACACCAAAGATGGTGCTGCCAGGGAGAGGGGAAAGAGGAAGATGAGGAGGTTCAGGGATGTAGTGAAGGAGGATGTGCAGATGGCTGGTTGGATGCCAGGGAAGCCTGAAGGGAGCAGCTAAAAGATTACATGAAAAAAATGACAAATTGAATAAATAATTTAATAGAATATTAAGCAGTAAAACATTCTCCCCCTTAGTTATGCTTTCTAATCATGTTTCTTGCTGCTTGTTAATAGTTGTGACATTTTCTCCGAATCCTGGTTAGGACTAAAAGTAGCTGCAGTGTTCCTGCTCACAGGCTGAAAGATAGCAGTTACATTTGTTTACCAGGAACTCATTTTGATGGATCAGCCTGGATTTGGGAAACCTGTCAGATTTCAGTTTTCCATTAAACACAGTCTGAACATTAGAAGGAACGCTCCTCGTTTTTCATTTAAACTGATTCAATCATTTCATTCTGCTTTAAATCTCAGAGTAACATGGAGAAGAAAATAAACAGCTTTTATTAAATTCCCGACGTTCCGGTTAATCTACCAGGAGACCCATGTTGATATGAAATGAGCCACACAGCCTCTGGATGATAGAAAAACCTGTAAAGGCTGAGCGAGGCCGGCTGCCAGCAGGTTGTTGTTGGAGTGAATCGGATCAGACTGGAAACAGTCCTGGTTTTCCGTCGTTGCTGGACACCGGCTGTCCTCTGTGACCCATTTCCCTCCGTCTTTTCTGTCTGACTTTTATCTCAGAGTCTAACCCCGTCTCTGTTTTTACGTCCACAACTGCTGCTCTTCGCTTTGTTTCCTGCTCCAGGTCTGTCCATGTTATCCTCTTGGTGTTGACCTCAGGAACCTTCACAGTGGGCTCGGCTCCTTGTTCCCACCCTGCTGCGGCTGCCTGCCTTTTTATTGCTCTCAGTCAAACTCTGCAGGTTTAAAATGCAGCTGTGACAGCAGCAGGTTACTGTGAAAAGGCTCCTGTAGGTTAGTGCAGTGCAGTAACCGTTCAGTTCAGCCGAGTTCAGAACATCTTGGATAAATATATTGCATAGAAATATTAAATATATATTGTACAAAGTTCTGGAACAGAACTATAATCTGCAAAGAGGATTTCAGCCAGAGTAGCGAAGGTAAACTGAGCTACATTTTTGTTTCCTCTGCAGGGTTTGCTGTCACAAACCCATTACCATGCAGTTTACGTTTAGTTTTCAGTTAATGTTCTGATTTAATAAAATGTTCTTTTTATGTGTGTGTTCAGGAGTCTGATACACATGGAGACTTGCCCTAAACCCCTAATCTGTTAGCGCTGTCAGGCATTAGGGATTTATTTGAAAATGAATTAATATAGAAATGAAAATGGCTACTGATTACCAACCTGTTGGAGGTGTTTTCTGTTCGAGTCGCAGCTCTAAACAGTTTAATTTTATTAGAAGTGGCAGAAATAGCCTAAACCAGCGGATCATTTTTCCCAACTCACTTTTGGATCAGTACTTTTGGGAAGATTATAAAGGAGTTCTGTGACCAAATCACGGAAAGATTTCTGCCAATCAAGTCAAAGACAATGAAGGAAAATCCAAACAAAACCTTTTGTTAATTAGCAGAAATCTCAAACTTACAGGGTACCTTCCAGTATTTACGGCACACCTTCTGCAATGTAGAAGGTGCTTTTCAGGAACCTACTGGGTACTTTCCAAACTTGCAGGACAATTTTTAGAAGATGATCTAGAAGAACTTAGTATTGTATTATGAAACCTAAAAAATACTTTTTTAAATTTAGATTGCATTTAGATTAAATTTTATTCCAGGGACTGGGCTGTGTAACCTGTAACCTGGTACTTTCTGAAGCTTACAGGTTAACCTGTAAGTTGAAGTACCCTGTTAGTTCCAGAAGGGTAACATATAAATCCCGGAAACTGTGGCCTGTGTTTTGTATTGTTACCAGCTACAAACCCACATTTTGGCATCATATGCAGTAGTAATTCTGGTTCCTCTCTGTTTTCAGGTCCGTTGAGAGTGATCGTCCCCACTGAGTCAGTCTCCTCGTACCTTGGTGACACCGCCCTGCTTCGCTGCGAGGTCTCAGGCGACCCCACGCCCCTTATACGCTGGCAGAAGAACCGGGAGGACCTACCGCTGAGCTTCCAACCCGAATCCAGGCTGGCGGTGCTGCCATCAGGCTCTCTGCAGGTGAGCCGGGTCCAGCCACCAGACTCAGCTACGTACCGCTGCCTGGCCGATAACCCCGGCAGCACCAGGACGGGGACGGACGCTGAACTCCGTGTGCTCCCAGGTAAAACAAAGACTGAACAGAACCTAGCTGTTTTATTGATTTCTGTTCACTGGTTCCAAACAGATCAGAATCTTTCCATTTGGACCATTTATTCCGTCAGACTGGATGTGCTTTAGTTATCTTGTTACAGTGAAGTCTTGGACCGGCGGTTTTTATTTAGCAGAGTTATAGCGAGGCCTGCAGTCATCATTTTGTCAGGTAGTAATTAAGCTGGTCTCCTCCCGGTGCTGAATGTCTCTCAGTGCTGTGAAATGAGATGTAATGAATGTACCGGATGGGAGATGTGATTTTAATGTGTCTGCTGGCTGCGTCAACGTCGCCCCAAGATTCAGACCCCTACATCGTCCACTTCATCACCCAGATTACAGCTCAGGTTTGCTCTCAACACGTTGAGGTGGAACTATGAAGTACCGTTGTCGTTCTCGGCGGGAGCTCCTTGGAGCCGGAGCGTTGACCTTAAGCGGGATAATAACGTGCGCTTTGCATTTCAAAGTCAACATGCTGAGTCTAATCTGCTCGCCCACCACCAGGCCCGCTCACACACACGCAGCAAATGCACCAATGATCTTCAAGTGTGTGTTCGGACCTCTAAGCACTCTAAGCAAGTCCTGCATTTATAAATGCTGTTTAAGAATATTAGCAAGGCTTTATAAGTCTGTTGGTTTTAATAGACATCTCTATGGAAACACTCAGATAACATCTGCAGCTGAATGTCCCATCTAAGGACTAAAACGGGTCAAACTAGGCCTCAGAATAATCCACATAAATCAGTTACTAAGGACATACAGATATGGTAAAAACAAAGTACACCCTCTTTCAGCTCCAGGGTTTCCATTTCGGGACATAATAAGAACAATTGGGTCGTTATTAGGCTGTGTGTGAAACAGTAAGTTCAGCTCGTGGTCCAGCAGCTTGTAGAACCTTGTTCAGCAGCAGTACCTCTCAGCAGTGGTGTTCTGTCCGACTTCATCA
This sequence comes from Crenichthys baileyi, assembly GCA_036173005.1. Classification (NCBI taxonomy): domain Eukaryota; kingdom Metazoa; phylum Chordata; class Actinopteri; order Cyprinodontiformes; family Goodeidae; genus Crenichthys; species Crenichthys baileyi. The sequence continues at coordinate 816,694 of JAHHUM010001451.1, read as the reverse complement.
GTCTGTCTTAGAGAAATGCTCACATTACTTCAGCTCTTTGAGCTTTGCAGACAGTTGTTTCTGTCCAGTTCTCTAAAGGTCCCACCACAGCATTTCAATCAGACTGAGGTCTGGACTTTGACTAGGCCATTGCAGCATCTTAATTTGACTCCAGTTGACGACCCAGTTTGGTCCAACTGTTAAAGAATGGACTCACTTTTGACTCTGGGATACTTGTGCGATAGAAGAGCTCATGGTTCACCTAATCATGGTAAGATGTTCTGGTTCTATAGCTGCAAAACAAGTCATCATCCCTCCACCTCAGTGCTTGACAGGTGACATGAGGTGTTTGTGCTGTGAAGTAGAGTCTGAGATGGAGCTCTTGGGTTTCTGGTCATTTCTCTGAGCTTCACGCTGTGACCTTGGGCTGAATCTGCTGGGACGTCCACTCCTGGGCAGATTGGCAGCTGTCTGAGATGACCTTGTACCCCTCCCAGATTGATGGGTAGCAACAGTTGCTTCTCTAAGGGCATTGCTGATGTCTTTCCACCTCAGCGTTGTATTTATGCTCTGATTATGATTGGTTATTCAATGCATTTGATCAGCATCACCTGGCTGATTCTCTCCCATTCCTAAGCAGTGATTTTAGAACTGAAGGAGGGGGTACTTTTTACCGTGACTCTATATGATCCCTGAGAAGCTCTGGGCCGTTCCAGAGTCACTTATGAGATGTGGAGCCTTTATTCCATCGAGTGAAGGAATGTAGTGGAGTTATAAATGGTTTTAGAGGGAGATTAAACAAGATTTGGAAAATTGTATTGGTCGGCTGGAAGTCGACACTAAGCTTTTCATTTTAGGATTAAACTCTGATGAGTATCCAGCATCCAGCAAAGATACTGCTGCTTCAGATCTGTGTTTACTGCTGTGATGGAACATGTTTCTCTCTGTGTGAACAAATAATGATAATGCAGGCCTACTTTTATTAACTGGTTACTGGAAAAGACTTTCTGTATTTTTAATGGGAGAAAAGCTCTTCCTTTATAACTTTATTCCATTTCTACCCTGCTGCCGACAGCAATGAGCGCCTCACAGATCAGCAGAAAAACCGGAGGCAAAAGCTTTCACCATCATGTGCTTTGACAGCTCTGAAAATGATCTGTAGCAGGTGCAGAAGTGCTGATTTCCTTACTGGTCCTACTGGGTACCTGACTGGGAGTCTGCAGCATATTTACAGGTTTTCAGAGCTGCACAACATGCAGAAGAATCACTAAAAGCTCTTTTTTTATTTGCATGACTGTAAGCTCTGTGAACCTGTCCGTTTTGGAGGTAATTGCATTTCTGTTGTTCTTCGACAGCTTCCAGTAGTTGTAATGTCATAAATACAGTATTATTCTGCTCCAGATAAAGACAAAGACCAGGAGAATTAAACCCAGTGCTGTAGCTAAGCTTCTTTTTCCAGCTTTAGATGATCATTTGGTGTAATTTATCATCTGCTTTTAATACAGTTCAACCCCAGATTCCTTTAAAGCGCTTCTGCATTGATATATGAAGTTGCAACCTTGTGGATTACATATGGTCCGTCTTAAGTCTTGAAATGTACGGAACGGTTTTGGTCTTTTCAGGTTTGGAAAACAGAACAAAATTTAAAAAATGTTTTTGTTTCCAGTTACTTTTATTTGTTCTCTTTTCTAAACTGTACAAATCTGTGTGTTTACATAGAAACTGCTCCAACAATCACATTTATTCTCCATGTAACATCTCAGTGACATAAACCCCAACCACCGTGTAGAAGAGGACACCTGATTGATGCTGCTGAAAGCTTCAGTGGCGAAACAGAGACCTTGAAAACTACACTGCCTGTAGATATCTGGTCTCATTTTCTACAAAATACAAAAACAAAAGCTGCTTAGTTACTTGGTGAATGGTCGACATGTTAGCTACTGTATATAAATGGAGATTTACAAGGTGTGTCTCTTTAGAAAGAAAAACTAAAATTTGACAGAAGGAACTATAAGTCAGGAGGCTGGAAGAGTCAGGAATTTAGAAAAAATGTGGGAAATTTGTAAAATTGTAATGGGTTTGTGATGGATGGAGCTGTATGTACAGCTACATTGTTTGTCTTATTTTTGTCTATAAAGAAAAAATAAAGTCAGGTTATAACAAGGCAATTTAGGTTATTTAGTTTCCAGCTGAGTAGCTGACTATTCAGGCTGTGAGGTGTTTACTGTGTCCATCAGAGAGAGACAGACTGGGAGAGGAAACTGTCTCTGTAGCGCCACCTGAAGGTAAAAGGCTAAACGGTTTATGTCCAGGGTGTGTGGGGTCTGCAGAGATGTTAGCTGTCCTTTTCCTGACCCTTGACCTGTATAAGTCCTAGATGGAGGGATGGTCAGCCCTGATGATTCTGTCTGCAGACCTGATTGGTCGTTACAGTCTGAACCTGTCCTGTTTTGTGGATGATCCAAACCACACTGAGATGGAGGAAGACAGGACAGACTGGATGATGGCCAGCAGCTCCTGGGGAAGGTTGGACTTCTTGAGTTGCCTCGGGAAGTTCAGACTCTGCTGGAACTTCATCTGAACATTGTCTATGTGTGAGGAGCATCTCAGGTCCTGAGAAAGGGTGGTTCCTAGGAACCGGAAGTGGTCCACAGTAGACACGGTGTTGTTGAGGATGGTGAAGGGAAGTAGTGTGTCTTTTTGTGTATTTTGGTGGGCAGGGGTCTGGGTGTTCTTCAGAAGTCCACCATCATCTCCATACCTTTCAGTAGGTTAAGATCCAGGTGGTTCTGACTACACCAGTGTACCAGCTGATCCACCTCCTGTCTGTATGCAGACTCATCACTGTCCTGGATCAGTCCAATAACAGTGGTGTCATCTGCAAACTTCAGGAGTTTCACAGGCGGGTCCGCTGAGGTGCAGTCGTTTGTGTAGAGGGAGAAGAGGAGTGGGGATAGAACACACCCCTCGGTGGCGCCGGTGCTGATGGTTCTTGTTTGGGAGAAGATGCTCCCCAGCCTCACCTGCTGCTGCCGGTCCTTCAGGAAGCTGGTGATCCACTGACAGGTGGAGGCCGGGACTTTGAGCTGGATGAGCTTCTGGTGGAGGATATCTGGGTTGATGGTGCTGCTGGGGGCTGTGATGTCCTTCAGGTGCTTCAACACCAGAAGCTCAGGGCGACAGGCCTGTAGTCATCTAATCCTGTGATGGTGGATCTCTTGGGTCCTGGGATGATGGTGGAGCGTTTGAAGCAGGAGGGAACCTCACACATCTCCAGAGACTTGTTGAAGATCTTATTGAAGATGGGGCCAGTTGGTCGGCGCAGGTTCTCAGGCATGAAGAGGAGACATTGTCAGGTTCTGGAGCTGTTTTCCTTTGCTGACATTTCTGACCGATCCCACAATAGTTGTTCCCAGATTATGTGTCAAAACAGAAGGATGCAGTTTAGTTCATGCAGCTGTTGAAGAAAGAACTGTTCACAGTCCAGTAAGACCAGTGGATCAACATGCTTGTCTTCCAGTCCTTGGATAGGAAACCAGTTTGGATTTAAGACCCCCTGACCTTCTTCATTCATCTGTTGAATTATGTCCATCTGCCACGAAACCTAAAGTTTTATTAAAATGGAAAAACATTTAAGAAGAAATCCTCAATTCCCTCTGCTGTGATCCCTTCAATCTTAATAATCCCTTTCTTCATCAAGCCCACTGGGTTGCGGTGTTCATTTAATCTGTCTGTGTTCATATATTTATTATTTTATCACTTTGAAATTTTAATTTAATTTAATTTATTTATTTGTTTCTTTTTTTCCTGATATTTTTATTGGACAGTATCTCTGTTGTGTTTTTTCTTTTAAATCCTTTATCAATATTTCAATATTACTTTTTTAATCAGATTGATTTTAAATGCATCAGATTGTTGCAGTGTTCCGTTTTCTGGAACGGTTCTGGTTACTGGGTCGGCGTGTTCCCCCTCTCTGCTGATATTTTAATGGCCAGGTTTTCATTTTAACCCTTGCCAGGTTTTTTATCCCCTCCGGTTTGGTCAGCATGACAGTTTTTCCTAATGCACGGCAGGATTGAGCTCTGACGGGTCGGGCCACATAAAGATTTTATCAGATGGAGCCATCAACTGGACTGGGAGGTCAGAGATTATCAGTCGTCTGATTTTATGTGTCGTCTTCAGATGATGCGATGACCTTTAGCAGCCAATCTACTTTCTGCTCACTTCCAGCAGACTTCAGTCCATCCGGGGGAACCAATCTAAAGGAAGTGTAGATCTCAGCTGTATTTTTAGAGGGGTTAGCCGTCAGTTTGAGAGAAATATGTTATGTAGATGTATTCAGAAGCTGTGATAATAAACCAGAACTTTATCCTCATTCCTGAAACTTAAAAAGAAGTCTGAATTCCTGATTATCCCATTGATAATTTATTTATCTCCCTGGAGTCTAAGATAATACAGATAACATATGTGATCTGTTGTGTGTCACCATCAGGGTTTCCCTTCCAAAGATAAAAATCTTTAAATTAAACCCCTCATTATTCTGGTGTTTAATTAATAGAAATAATGTTGGTAATCATAACTGACCGGAAACAGGAACCATTTTCATCTGATTTAGTTTCAGGGCATGAGAATAAAAAAAATTGGACAGAGGAGACCAAAGTAAAGATAAGTCAAGTCAAGTTTATTAATATAGCGCTCAACGCGCTGCACATGAGGAAAAACATTACTATGATACAGAAAATCAAACGCAGGAAAACAAATCAAATGACATTAATAATCCTTGGGAGTTTACTGGTAAGAGCTGGTTCTAATCCAGTCTTTCTAATAGAGGTAATTAGCTCATTAAGTTCTCTGTGGTAAGAATTCATCCTGTGCTAGAAGAAAGGTCCAAACTTTCAAATACTGATAATGTGTGGCTTTCACTGGTATGAAATAGTTGTGGTACAATCCTTCTAAGACATCTAAAAATCTCTGGTCATTGGTGTAAAAACAGCTTTGGTCCAAATTTTCCCATACTAATACTTTTTTGGCTTTCGCTGGTAATCCTTCTGAGAAATCTGAAAATCTATGAAAAGTAATGACATCACACATTTAGGTACAGTAAGATATTCTGAGCAGAATAAATTCTGAAATAGTACAAAAAACCTCAGCAGGGGTAAGAAGCACACACATAAGTAAAGATTCAGCAAGGGTACGGTGGAATCTTGAGGGTGTGAATATATATAAGTCCGAGTGTGTTGCAAGAATCAGACTGTCAACACTGATAGAAGCTCCATTGTCCTTGAGAAGAGAGGTGGAAGTTTTATCAATCGGCCGCATGGTCCTATCAGCACACAGCTGGTAGGGGAGTGCTGGGGAAGAGCGTCGTGTTTATAGACCATCCAGGAGATATTTCGTCAATAGCCAGTTAGCAGAAGTTGCCAAGGCCACATTGGGGCGCCAGATTTAGAAAAACAATAAATGTTGTGGTTCAGGCAGTTGTGAATTTCCAACCACCTTAAGAGTTTTACTGGTATGTCTCAATTGCGAATCCAAATAGCCAAATTTCTGGTACTTTCCGCAGATCTCGAGCCAGGCTGTGATTCTGTTCAAGAACCGTGTCCATAAAAAGGTTTCTTGTGTTTGTATTTGGTTTCAGCTGCAGTAGGAGTGCAGTACTAACATCATTCATACACAAACCAGTGTATCCTGGTGCTCCTCACTGTTTCATTTATTAGTTGACTTTGTTTAGTGAGGAGGTTGGTGGAGCACAGAACATAGAGTTAACGGGTCTGACTGGTTAAAGGTTGGTAACAGAGAACCAATCAGAAAGCTGTTTGAACGGCGAAGAAACCGACAGATTTCATGTCTCCGTCTGCATCAACATGAATATTTTCTCTCTGCTCCCTCATTGTGATGCGAGTGGCATCAACGAGCAATCTGATTCGCTGACGGGCTCCTTCAGCAACGTGTGTCTAAAAAAATTAAAGGCGTCACGCTGCTGCTCTGTGATTATCTCTGTGATCCTTGCTTCACTCCCCTCGTAGCCAAAACAAGAAAATCTGCTGCCTGGATGTTTTTTCCTTCTTCGTTCTTCAGGTTTGCTGCTGAGCTCTGATTGTCAGTCTACTTGGAAACATGTTTGGAAACCTTTCACAACTCAAGTTAATTAATAAAATACTTTTCATGAAATATAATTGGTCAATTAGTAGAATATAGATTTAACAAAAATAAGTCAAAACATTAAAACTTATTTATTGTTTAATGATGAAAAGTTGGCCTTCCTGAAAACTTTTGCACAGAGAAAAATAAATAAAAAAATATTATTATAATAATAACAATAATAAAAGTGAATAAATTTACTTTATTAAAGGGAAATATCTATAGCAATAATAATGTTATGTTTTTTCACATTTCCAGTTTTGGTATTTTCAAATATATTCCCGTTTTAAATGTAGTTAAAAGCTGAGTTCTTACTATAAATTGAATTCTGGGTTTTTCTTATGTATTCACCTTTCTAAGTTTGTTTTAAAAATATTTGTAAACCTATTTAAAATCTAAGTTTTGATTTGTTTCTGTGAAATTACGTATTTTCATTTCTTTTCCATTTAATTGTAGGTTTTAATATTTTTTTATTACAGATATTTATTACAGAGTCTTGCATGAAGCAGGTAACCTTCATGGTGGGCTTCTTCAAGACGGGGGTGCCAACTCCTCACTGACTCCACAACCAAATTAGCAATAAAACCATAAAATAAAACCATAAATAAATAAATAAATAAAACCATAAAATCATTCAGGGCACAACTGAGACAGTAAATATGTGCCCATACCGCCCCCCGTCCAAGCCGCCCTGGGCAACTTCCCATGCTGGACATCTTCCCATCAAGATGGGGTCGTATTCTTTTTCCTGAAGGAAGTTCTCCTGTCGCTCCTTGAGGGGCGCTTCCTCTGGGTCAGGCCTGCAGGCGAGTAGAACCAGAACCGGCAGAAGTGTAGGTGTGTCCTCGGGCTGAAATGAGATCTATGATAAAAAGAATGAATCTAAAAACATGAAGGCTCAAACCTTTGACACCAGCAGCAACCATCTGGGGAGTCAGACCTCATGACAGCTGGATTAAAGACCTCCATGCATGCTTTATGAGCATTTTGAGTTTGAAAGGTTGATACTGGGGTAGTTACTGGGAGCTGATGGGTACCATAGAGCCTGATCTAGAGGAAAAAATCCCCTCCTCCTGCTGATGCTGTGAATTCAGCTCTTTTTGATATATTCTGAACAGAACAATCCAGCACTGCATGTAGCCCAATAATCCTCAGCAGGGAGCAGGTTTCTACAGGAGTCCAAAGAACATTAAAGGGTTAAACATTTGAGGACAACTGGATAAACTGGTTATTTCAGTCTTTTATGTTTAAACGGAGTGGGATGCAACACAACAGTTTACTAACAATGAAACCCCTCCTGATGTTTTATGTCCAAATGAGTCAATAAGCCTTAATTTGGTTTAATATGTTAAGAGGAAAAACCAAATCTGAGCAGCTCTCCAGGCCCGGTTGTCTCTTAGAGCACCATCTAGCTTGTTGTCCTGTGAAGTCTTTGGCAGGACTTACCGATAGCTACATTCTGACTGTGGTGTGTGAGTTTTGGTCCTGTTGCATCGTGTATGTTTCAGAGGCGGCACCGGGTCGGGTTGCCCCAGGCCCAGCTCTTAACCCTGTTCCATAGCCACACGCTGCAACCAACCCATTTGGCCCCATGTGTTCAAACTAAATGTCCTGTTTCAGTTTATTTTATGTTGCAGTTTAAGGCTGCTCAATATGTATCAAATCTATAGTTACACAATATTAATACTTGAACTGAAGTAAATACCAGCTAATTACAGTATAATCCAGCCTCTATTTGATGCTGGTTGTTTGATCTAATGTAAAATACTATAGGAGGAATTAAAACTGTTTTAGTGAAGTGATGAAGAAACTACAGCTAATATGTAGCCGGATGCATCACATTATCAGTGTGTGCAATGTTCATATCAGTATGGTCTGATTGAAGTGTAATAATGATTGGCTAATATATTGCAGGTGTTGAACTTTTTCTTGCTAATATTTTATCTGGACGGATAAATATTTATAATATTTTTTGGACGGAGTCTCACCGCAGCACATGTTCACACTGGACACTAATGACATTACCCAGAATGCTGAGGGTCACAGAGTGATGGAAGCACAGATTAGAAAGAGAGGTAGAAAACAGGCAGATATTGTCATTACAATATTTTCTAATATCGTTCAGCTTGTTGTAGTTTATGAATTATGGGGCTAAATGGTCACAGAAATGCTCAAATGTGATTGTATAATATTTATAATATTATTGTGTTACACCCTACTCCATTTGTTTTGGTTCTGATATGATTCTGATCCATGATTAAACCATAATAACTAGAGATGTGTCGGTATCAGCCGATGTACATCACCTTTATCAGTCCGATAAGTAGAACTGGGCCGATATTTTTCCATCTGGTTGCCGTTTGTGTTTATGGACGGGGAGGGGGGGGTTTGGTCATGTGACAGTGATGGTGATGCAGTGGAGCATTGTGGGTGTTTAACTAAAGCAGAGAAGTGATGTCTGCGGTGTGGTCATTTTTTCATGATGTCTAAAGGGTAGAGAAACTAATATAAAATCAGTAAATACCGATTTTTATAACTGCCATAATAATATTGGACCTAATTTCAAACCTTTCATATCGGCCCCTAATAATAACTCTGAGGGACCTTCTATTGGTAGAGATTATTTATTAGAATCATGAAGCCACATTTCCTGACAGCAGACTGAGGAGGTGGAGAAAATCACTTTAAGTCACATTGTGGAAGTCGGTACCAAACATCTAGCGGTTGACGGCACCACCTGGTACTGTGGTTTTGAGCTCGTGCCTAAAGCATTCGTATACGACCTAAACTGTAAAGAATGAGAGGAGGAGGAGGTGAAATGATCAACAGCTGTTTTGTTGTTAATGTTTTGGTGGAAATCAATGATCCATTTCTCCTGCAGAGCGGTTCTGCTCTGATTCTTTGGGCTCAGCGTTGTTTTTTCACGTTTTTGGCACTAATTAGACTGGAACAAATGAACCTCACTTTTAAACTGTGTTTACCCATTTAATATTTCCCAAACGCATGCTTGTTATTATGCACATATATTTGAATAATCTAATGACCTTGAATGAATTATGAATCTCTAACCCCTCCAGAATGCAGATGGAGTAGCTGAAACCGAAACAGAACCAAAGGCAGGAGCTGCTTGGATTCCATGCAGCTCCTCTCATGTTCATGCAGGAGCACAAAAAGATCCTTTAAGTCAGCAGAACAGTGATATTTGACCGAACCAGACCCGCTTTCTCTCTCAGATGTTTTTTATGTGCATAACATTTTAGCGATAAGCCGCTGGTGTCTGTCCTGAACATGAAGAGCAAAGACTGCAATCTTCCTCACAAGGGTAGCGTGCATCAGGAAGACACAACGTAATCCAGGAATCTGTGCGCTCATAAGAGAAAAATCAGCTCGTAAACTTCATTCTTCGGGTGGAACCAGAATCTTACCAGACCGTGAATCTCGGCCCAGACCGTCTGCTCTCTCTTTATAACAGGAGGCTGTTATTAAAACTCACATTCATCATATAATAAAAACCACATTAGTGCTCATATAAACTGGTACATATAGTTATATTCAGTAAATCAGAATATTTAATATTACAGAATATTAAATCAGACCAATAAAAAAAACATTTTAATACAGAAATGATGGTTTAATGAAAAATATGTTTAATACCTGCTTAAAGGCTGTTTTTAAAAGGTTCTTTTCATCTAAAAAACGGGCCTCATCGGACCCAGATTCTAATTTATTTACCTACCGATTATTACAACTGCCGACAATTAAATGTTGACTTTTATAACATTTATAGATGCCGCTAAAGAGAAATGTTTCCATTTTTATGCTAAGGTACTAATTTACTCAGCATATTCATGCTTTTGATTATTAAAAATACAAATAAAATACTGAAAAATATCTAAATGAATCATAAATAAAATGTGAAGACAGGTGAATGAATGAATGAATCAATTAATGAACAGTATCTTACAGTATCCAGCAATAAATATAAATTTCAATAAATGTTTAAACTTAAAAGAATAAATTCAGGTGAAAAATTAAGTAAATAAATGAATAAAGTGTAAAATAAGTCTGTGAAAAAATATCTAAATAAATACATAAATGAACTTTAAGGAAAGTGAGGTGACTTCATAAATACATAAAGCAGGAGCCCCGGGACTCCTGTGACACCATGATGTCCATCCCCTCTTCACCTCCATCTTCTTCTGTCTCTGCTTCAGAACCCGGGCTCAGCAGGAACCTGCAGTTCCTCCAGCGTCCGTCCAGAGTAACGGCTCTCCTGGGAACAGATGCTGTGCTGGAATGTTCTGCCTCCGGATACCCAACACCGAACATCCAGTGGAGGAGAGGAGAGGAAATCATTCAGAGCTGGTGGGTAATTCTGCCTTTTCAGAGTAGATTAAAAGAATATCGGTCCGTTGTTATCAGACATTCTGATTAATCCGTTCACAAGGAGAAAGCTTCCACGTGGTCTCCTACATGGATCCTGGGTGGAACAACCAAACAAATCAAACATTTTCAGGTTGAAGTTCCTGTAAAATCAGGAATGTTTTCCTCAGTTTGGTTCTTATGTTCTTGTCAGTCTAAAAAAGCACACAACACATTCCACATGATCATTATTTATTAAACAAAGATGAGCCAAAATGGGAAAGCAGAGTGAAAACCTTCATCCCAGATCCAAGAAAAATAAAAAATTCCCTAAATCTGAGGGAAGTTTGTTGCCGTGGTACCACCTAGAGACCCAGGTCAACTTTCGATTAGAGATACATAAATAGTTTCTTTCAGAAATGAGGACTGTTTTTAATTACCTCTGATCGTTGTCCTAAATTTGTCGTTTATGTTTAAAAAAAAGTTTGGAAAAACTTCTGGAAACAGTCTGGAATCCTGGAGGAAAAAGATACTTTAATATCTCTGAAAACTTTCAGCTTTAACAAAGTGTTTCTGTCTCAGTTGTAGATGTTCTAGTTTCCTCTTAAATCCCTTCAGACTGCTGGGAGATCATCCAGTTTTCTCCATGGACTGCAGTGTTATTCTTCTTGTGGAATTTGTGTTTGAAAGGGATTTTTTACATCTTTAAATGTTCTCCATGAATTAGTGTAGAAATATGAAGATGACCATAAATGAGCACCAGACCTCGGTGTCGCTTATGGTTCAAAAATGGTTCTGCTACCGCTGACCGGTTTTTAGCAATGGTAACTCAAAGGCTAGACATGGACTTTCACAGTAAAACCCACAGATTTATTTAAAATAAGTCCTTCTCTAAGATATTAGAAGTCCAAATTAGTTTAAACCAGCAAAAAGTGTTGCTTACACGGTAAGTTTCAAAATAAAGCTTTTTAAATTAAAAGTCCTCAAAACAATTTTGTGCAAAATTAGATTCAACATCTCTAATGCAGTTAAACTTGTAATAAAAAAGGGATTATGCTTGCTTTTTAAAATAAAGCTTATATATGGTCTGCAAATAAGTCAGCGTTTTCAATATTTCAGATTATTGTAAATTTAGGTTCCACATTACTAAACCATGGTGGGGAAAGATGCCGGTCAGACCTGGCAGACCCAAACGAATCTTGACGGTCTGCTGGGAACGCATGGCGGAGTCTCCCGTGAGGCAGAGCTTCAGCTCCCACTTCCGGAAGAGCTTCAAACATGTTCCGGGGGAGGTGGGGGACATTGAGTCTGAGTGGGCCCTTGTTCCGCGCCTCCATTGCCGAGGCGGCTTACCAGAGCTGTGGTCGCAAGGTTGTTGGTGCCTGACGTGGTGACAATCCCCAAACCCGCCGGTGGACACTGGCGGTGAGGGATGCTGTCACGCTGAAGAAGGAGTCCTATTGGGTCTGTGGCCTGTGGGACTCCGGAAGCAGCCGATGGGTACTGGCAGTCCAAGCGGCATGTGGCTCGGGTGGTTGCTGAGGCAAAAACTCGTGGGAGGAGTATGGAGAGGCCCTGGAAAATGACTTCCGTACGGCTTCGAGGCGATTCTGGTCCACCATCCGACATCTCAGGTGGGGGAAGAGGTACACCACCAACACTGTTTACAGTGGGAGGGTGTGCTGTTAACCTGAACTTGGCACGCCTTCCACTAAGGAAGCGGAGGCTGGGGACCTCCAATCTCTGGTGCTGAGGTCACCAGGTGATTAAAAAGCCCCTCGGTGGTTAGGCCCCAGGGGTGGATGAGATTCGCTCGGAGTTCCTTAAGGCACTGGATGTTGTAGGGTTGTGTTGGCTAACGTGACTCTGCAGCATCTCTTGGACATCAGGGGGCAGATCCACTGGATTGGCAGACCGGGTTGGTGGTCCCTCAATTCAAAAAGGGGTGTGTGTTCCAACTGTAGGGGAGTTACACTCTTAAGCCTCCCTGGTAAGGTCTGTCCGGCGGTTCTTTAGAGGAGGGTCCATCGGACAGTACCAGGCCCTTTGATACGGGCTGTTAGGTCCCTGTATGACCGGTGTCAGAGCTTGGTCCGCATTGCCGGCAGTAAGTCGGACTTGTTTCCGGTGAGGGTTGGACTGCGCCAAGGTTGCCCTTTGTCACCGATTCTGTTTAATAACTTTTATGGACAGAATTTCTAGGCGCAGCCAAGGTGTTGAGGGGATCCGTTTTGGTGGCCTTAGGATTGCATCTCTGCTTTTTGTGGATGATGTGGTCCTATTGGCTTCATCAGCTCGTGATCTACAGCTGTCACTGGAGCAGTTCGCAGCTGAGTGTGAAGTGGCTGGGACGAGAATCCGTGCCTCCAAGTCCGAGGCCATGGTCTTGAGCTGGAAAAGGGTAGAGTGCCTTGTCCGGGTCGGGGGGGGGGGGGGGGATGTCCTGTATCAAGTGGAGGAGTTCAAGGATCTTGGGGTCTTGTTCACGAATAAGGGAAAAATGGAGCAGGAGATCGATAGACAGATTGGTGCTCCGTCAGCAGTGATGCGGCTGCTGTGCCGGTCTGTCATGGTGAAGAGAGAGCAGAGTCAAAAAGCGAGGCTCTCGATTTACCGGTCAATCTACGTTCCTACCCTCATCTATGGTCATGAGCTTTGGGTCATGACCGAAAGAACGAGATCACGGATACAAGCGGCCAAAATTAGTTTCCTCCACAAGCTCGTCATCCGGGAAGGACTCATAGTAGAGCTGCTGCTCCTCCATGAGGAGCCAGCAGCTCCTCATGGAGGACATACATTCCAATTAATCTTAATCATTGAACAGTGCAGTCAGATTCTGTTATTTATTCAAATTGGAAAAAAAGTTTTTCTATCAAAGGAAACCCAGCAGATTGCATCCAGTCAGTGACTTGCAGCATTCACTCCTCCTGGATGAGCATGTAGAGACAGTGGACAGTCACTGGCGTTGACTTTGCAGCAATCCCTCATACTGAGCATGCATGTAGCGACAGTGGAGAGGAAAAACTCCCTTTTAACAGGAAGAAACCTCCAGCAGAACCAGGCTCAGTGTGAGCGGCCATCTGCCACGACTGACTGGGGGTTAGAGAGAACAGAGCAGAGACACAAAGAGAACAAAGAAGCACTGATCCAGGAGTACTTTCTATGGGAAGGAAAAGGTAAATGGGGTTGTTAGCTTCTCAAAATATATTTAATAGTTTTCAAAATAAAAGTCATTTTGCATGAATCAGCCATTAAAGATGGATTCCAGATTCCTACTGGGCTTTAATTAGGCCAACAGCTGATGTGTGTACGATGTAAACCAGCAATAAAAAAGCAAGATTGGCCTAATCAAAGGAATCTAGTCAGGTAAATAGGCATGCTGTGGAATACGTGTAGCCAGCAGGTTTATCGTCTCTGGCCGGAGGTTTAGATCTGGCTGCAAACCTTCAGCATGAAACTGCTTTTTCTTGCAGTTTTAAAGTTGCAGTGATAGTAAATAAATCACCTGGGCCATCTTTCTCTGCAGGAACAAGAAGTACTCTCTGCTGGCGGGCAGCAATCTGATCATCAGGACCGTCACTGACGATGACTCCGGCTCTTACAGCTGCACGGCCTCGAACAAGAACCAGAACATCACTGCACAGGCAGAACTCAGCGTCCTAGGTGAGGAAACACAAGTGTTGTCTGAGCTGAAGCTACAGCAGGAACTGTGCTGGAACAATGGGCAATATCCAAGTTCTGCTGTGCAGGCAGCCACATTTATTAACTGAGCTGGGCCAAAAGACCATCACCCAGCAGTCCGAGCTCAGAGTGAAAAATAAAGGAATAATGCCGTGTCACTTCCCTAGGCTTCTGGAGGGATTAGGAATCCTGGCCGGAAAACATGAAATTAAATAAAAGGTTGTAAAATTGGATCAATCTGCTGATGATCTCAGAGACACAGAGTCCCATCCAGAACCAAACGGTGTTTGCTTCAGGAGGTTCTCATAAATAAAACGTGTTTGTATTTATTGTCTGACTGAGCCTGAGATGTTCCAGCTGCTCACAGATACCTGAACAGCAGCTGACCCGCTGGGCTGGAGCACTAACACAGTGTTTTTACAAATAAAAAAACATTTCAATAATTAATACACTACTTTTACTGTATATAAATAAATAAATAAGAAAATAAATAAGAAATGAATAAGATCACATAACATTTTTTGAAAGTATCAAAACCTGCCTTATTGGTGACAGCGCATCAGTTCTCATGTTGCACTAAAAATATTTCATATTTCAACTATATATAATATTTGGATCTGATTTCACATTCTGTTCTGTTGGAGAAACTTATTGTTCAGTTTCTTAGCTTGTGACCTTGTTCTGCCTTCATTTACACAAACTCAGTCTTACAGAAGCTAAAAATTAGATGTTTGTCTCGCCTGTAATGAAGGCTCAGGACGGTGAATCCTGGGAGCGTCGTCAGATTTCCATTTGGAAACCTGTAATGAAACAGACGGCCATATTTATTCTCTCTGAGCAGAGAGTTGAAATCAAACAGATTATTATCAGATTGGGCTCAGACTGGGGGGAGTGGGGCCTAGTGGTTACAGAGCAGGGGATTTGGGTCCTGGAGAGGCCACAAGTACCCTGGTTTGAATCCCACAGTCTGCCACTCTGGGTCCCTGAGCAAGACCCTGAATGCTCCCCGGGCGCCGCACAATGGCAGCCCACTGCTCCCTAAGGGATGGGTTAAATGCAGAGGGTAATTTCTCCATTGTGAGATCAATAAGTCTAAATTATTAGTAGTTGTACTAAATAAATGCATGCAATTAATGAAAAATCTGAACACAGAAATTCAGTTATTTTAATACAATAAAGGGAAAAAGATCTCAATAAATTCATTTAAAAAAGTGGTAAATGGACTGAATGAATAAAGTTATTTTCCAGTCATTCCGACCACTGAAAGCTCTTTACACTACAGCCACATTCACCCTGTCGCTCACTTCATTCACACAACAGCAGATAACTTTGGGGTTACGTGCCTTGCTCTGAAGAACATTAACACGTGTCAGGGAAGCTGGAATCAAACCCAAAACCTTCTGATTGCAAGCTTGTATGAGCTACATGAAATAGATCACAGTGACCTTTAACGTTTCATCGGTATTTTTCACTGCAGAAGCTTTTTATCATTTAACATCAGTCCATGACAGAGTCCTGAGCCCAACCTTAGCCTGGCCCAGAAGAAGGTTCCAGTGTTGTGGAAGACCTCCTGTCTTGTTCCGGGACCAAAGAAAACTCACCCATCAGTCCTCAATGACTATAGACCTGTTGCCCTGATATCCCACATCACGAAGGTCCTAGAGAGACTCCTGTTGGCCCACCTGAGTAAGCAAACAATAAACCATCAAGACCTCCTTCAGTTTGTTTATCACCTGCATCAACAAACCCACTGTCATCTGGACAAAGCCAGCAGCACTGTGAGGATCATGTTCTTTGATTTCTCCAGAACATTCGACACAATCCAACCTGATCTGCTTTGTCAGCAACTCCAGAAGACTCAGGTGGAGACCTCAACAATCTCCTGGATCAAAGACTACCTGACAAACAGGCCACAGTCTGTGAGACTGAAGGGTTGTGAGTCTAACCAGGTAGTCAGCAGCACAGGAGCACCTCAGGGAACTGTACTCTCACCATTCCTCTTCACTCTACACCTCAGACCTCCAGGACCAGACAGACTCCTGTCATCTGCAGAAAAACTCTGATGATTCTGCAGTCGTTGGTGGATCAGAGATGGAGAAGAAGCTGAGTACAGGGAGCTGGTGGACCACTAGTGGCATGGTGTGGAAACAATCATCTCATCTTGAACGTGAATAAAAACAAAGGAGATGATTGTAGATTTTAAGAGAAACAGGAATAAGTCAAAAACTATTTCCATCATGGGAGAAGAAGTGGAGGTGGTGGAGGAGTATAAATACCTGATGTTCACCTGGACATCAGACTGGAGTGGAGATGCAACTGTGAAGCCATCTACAAGAAGGGACAGAGCAGACTGTACTTCTTGAGGAAGCTTAGGACCTTCAGTGTTTGCAGCAAGATGCTGCAGATCTTCTATAAGTCTGTTGTGGAGAGTTTGATCTCTTCTGCCATCATCTGCTGGGGAAGCAGCATCAGAACCAGGGACTTAAAAAAGCTCAACAAGATGATAAAGAAGGCTGGCTCTGTTCTGGAGACTCCTCTGGAACCTCTGGAGATCATTGTGCAAAGAAGGATTCTTCATAAAATGAAGAACATTATGGAGAACTCTGAGCATCCTCTTCATCAGACTGTCCTACAACAACAGAGTGTCTTCAGTCAGAGGCTTCTTCAGATCTGCTGTAAGACAGACGCTACAGGAGATCCTTCCTGCCCACAGCCATCATCATCTACAACGACTGTTTGAAGAAACCTACATAATGAGCTACAACATTTAACAACAACATTTAATTTCCTTTGGGATCAATAAGGATTTTTTTATGTTGAATTGAATTTCAGAAATGAATGCAAATTATTGGTGACAGCGCATCAGTTCTCATGTTGCACTAAAAATATTTCATATTTCAACTATATATAATATTTGGATCTGATTTCACATTCTGTTCTGTTGGAGAAACTTATTGTTCAGTTTCTTAGCTTGTGACCTTGTTCTGCCTTCATTTACACAAACTCAGTCTTACAGAAGCTAAAAATTAGATGTTTGTCTCGCCTGTAATGAAGGCTCAGGACGGTGAATCCTGGGAGCGTCGTCAGATTTCCATTTGGAAACCTGAAATGAAACAGACGGCCATATTTATTCTCTCTGAGCAGAGAGTTGAAATCAAACAGAAGCAGCTGGTGTTTGTTCGACTCTCAGGAGCAAATCTGCAAATTAACCTTCAGGTGCTCAATCTCCCTCCAGCTGGGCCTCCATCTCTGCTCGTCTCCATCCTCTCGTGTCTTTGTCTCGCCGTCCCACCAGTCTTAGCTGCTCTAATGTCGGACGACATCTGAGATCATAAAGGAGGGAGTTATCACACGAGTTAGTTTACAGAAACATACTTTTAAATGGATGAAGATATTTCTGTCATGAAATCTGAGAGTTTCAGGAGGTTAAAAAACATGAAATATTTGCTTTTTCAAGTAAATCATCTGACCATTAATCAAATCATCACAATCAGAGGTCGACTCGAGTGTTTTAGTGCCAACGAACTGACATGAATAAAGTTTTTAAATCAATAAAGACAAATCTATCACCTTCCATGAATTCCATTAAGCTAAAGCGTAAAATGAAATTTTATCCACCAGCGTTGTGTAGAAGGGCTGAGAAATCTCTCAACAAGCTGTTTTTCTGCTCCTAATTTACTTCCAGGACTTTTTCATCCATAAAGTCGTTTTTTATTTTAAAGTGGATGTTAAGAATGAGCTGTTGAGCAAAACACCCCTCATTGTCGCTAACGTCTCTGAGCACAGCAGCTAGCCCATCTCAGCGCCTGCTAATGCTAACTTCTGTATAAAAAATATAAAATTAATATTGTATGCGTCATTCAGATAATATAAATAAAATGTATTATGGCCTTAGAGATGGCTGCTCTGGTAGGGGTAAGAGGTCCATGAAGGAAAACCAGTTATTCCTCTGCAGAGCAACACTTTCCTGTTAAATCCCAACGTGCTCCCAGGTCAGAAGGGACCTATAGTTCCCCCAATAAGTTCTGAGTCTGCCCAGAAAACCTCCAAAGGAGGAAACATTCTGGTCAGATGTTCAGATGAACCACCTCTACTGTCTCTGTCAGGTCTACTTTGACCTTCCCCTGGAAGATGGATCTCCTCGCCTTATCTCTAAAGCTGAGCCTAGCTAACCTGTCCATCCTGGATTTCCTTCTTGCAGTTATGATCCATGTCTCCTGACCACAGTCAGGCAAACACTTGTATTGATCACTTTGCTTTTTTGATCAAATTTGTCTTCACCACAGCAAACAGGAGCAGTGCCTGCATTATGGTGGACAAGGCCCTAATAGATCCGTCTCCTGTCTCATCCTACCATCACTGGGGAACAACTCCTGGCCCATAAGGATCGAGTCACCTTTTTCCAGTTGAGAACCAGCACCTCAGACTTCGAGGAGGTTATCTCTTCCCAGCAGCTTTACACTGAGATCCGCTTTACACTGCTGGTGACTTTAAGAAGCCAACAGAACCACATCGTCTGCAAAAAGCAAAGATAAGACCTTGAGGTTCCCAAACCAAACACCCTCCTCCCCACGACTCTTCCATTGACCTTCTCAGCTCCCCTCACTGTCCTCTGCAGGACCTTCTGCTTTATTGTATTCAGTCATTGATTGGGTCTTTACTACCGAGGAAGAAGATCAAGCAGGTGGTGGTAGATGTTTGGTTATTATTGATCTATTGGGAGCAGAACCATTGTGAACCAGTCGTTGAACTGGTGTGGTTCTTTTTAAACCCATCTAATAGACCTGTCTGGGCTGGGTCAGGTGCTGGTTAGATTTACAGTTTTTTGTGGGGTATTTTTTATCATCAGTGTTAACTCTTGACGTTGGTCTCAGTAATAATGCTATTTGTGACAAGTAGTGGAAACAGGTAGGTAAAAAAACACAATAAATTTAGCATTTTCTGCTTTTTCGGAGGCGATAAAAGCAAAACAAAAAGCAGAATTAAATGAAACCCTGACGTTCCACTTGTAAAATGCTGAGAAAACAGACTGATTTAACCAAACTGCTGACCCAGGGAAATATATCTCAACCAAGGAGCTCCTTATAGTTTGTGTGTCTTCAAACAGCTGAATTTATCCTCTCAATTAGGGAATTATCCTCCTACAGCTGTTTCCTTTAGTGACAAGAAAGAAAGTCTGAAAGTTAGGAGGAGAAGTGAAGAGAAATAAGAGGAGAAAAAGCCTCATCCATTCCTCTGGGTTTATGGTAAACAGACTCTGCACTTTGTGTGGGATTCCAGTCATTTAAATAATGCTTTAATTTGATGAATCAGAGCGAAGAAGCTTTTTAACTGACGTTCATGTTATCACGATGAGCCTCCAGCTTTCTGCTTTTACTCCACCATCTTTGTCTTTTATCTCTGTCTGCTTCATCTGTAAATTAAATACATAGACTGAAGAGTTCACCAACAGGCTCCATTTACACCCTTAGTCTGCATATTTATAGGAGTTCCCATTCAGAATATGATCACAAGCTGAAGAATGGCTGAACGATACACTGAGTTTACACAGCGTGCCCCATTACCCTTTGTTTTTCCCCAAATGGAGATGTTTGGATGCTGATGATCACCACGCTGATGGTGATGTATGGAGATGTGTGCGTTCTGACTCCACAGGGCACTGACCATGATTGCATGATTAGGATAACAAATGTGTGTGTTCTTTTCCATCATAATGAGTGCAGCCCGCCTCATTAGCTGTTTCCTGTTAGGAGGCTTAATGAAATCTGAGAGAAACTGAGTCAGCATCGCCGCTATCCGTCATCTTCCCTGCTGCCGTCAGCATTCCTCTCTGGATGGAAACGGGGAAAAGTTGGACGGGAAAACAGCGGAGTAATCATCGAGCAGCAGAGTTTACCCCCGGTGTGAAACTCACCACGTCCCCTTGGGACATCAGACATGCAGATGGACCACCACCTACAGATGGACCACCACCTACAGATGGACCTCCGCCTACAGATGGACCATCACCTACAGCCAGGTGTTGGAGCAACTTTAGGAAGGACAGAATGAGGAAAACCACAGGAGAGAAAGAAGTTGTAGGAATCTTGTGTGAAAGTTTAGCAGTTTATCACCTTTATTACCAAAGTCAGTTGATTTTAAACATTTGTTAAAATTTTCAGTGAAATGCTGAAATTGTTCATGCTGTAAAATTTCATGTTTTAATTGGCTGCACATCAATGCTGCTGCTTTTATCATCTTTGGCTTAAATATAGCAATTGGAAACCATTAAACAGAGGATGGAACAAGAGGGGAGCGATCACAGAGCTCCTGGAGGAAGACAAAGGGAAGAGTTAAATGTGTCAATATGTCCGAGAGTTGTTTTATTGTCAGTTATCTGCTAACAGTGCTTCTCGCTCTGAAATATCTAGGAGACGTTCCTCTGTGGCTCTAAATCGGATGAAAACACGACGTGTTTCTCACACAAAAATAACTTTAATTTAACATTTAGTATCATGAGGGAATAACAGTAAGAAAACTCCCTGGAGCTGTAGAGCAAAGGAAAGACTTTGCAAGCTTAGAGTTACTTCTACCGGATTTAATTCAGGACCATAAAAAGTTTGAGTTTAGATCTTTTTGGCGCAGAAAGAGTCCAATGATCCTGCTGAGGGAAAGGATTAGATTTTATTGTGAATATCTCTGGCTGTAATTATACAGCACTTACCTTCATTTATACTGGTAAATATGACACACACAGCCAGAGTGAGCAATGCAAGTTTTAATCAAATACTTTGCGATTACAGATGCTGTTGACACTTTCCTGCACAAAGATGTATTTTAAGTCTTCAAATTTAAGTCTTCAAAGATCTGGAAAGTCCTTTCCAGAACCTAATGTTAGCCTGTTCCACCACCAGTATCCATTCCAACACCAGTTCTAATGAGTGTTTAGGATCGTCGTGCTGCTGGGTCCAAGTCTCAACCATCTAGCTTCTGATTTTGCGCAAAGTTGAAGAACTTGTAGAGGACCTTCCATCTTAATTATTTCATGTTTTAACCAGTACCACTGGCAGCAAAACAGGACCACAGCATAATGCTGCCACCACCTTGCTCGATACAACGTTCTTAGGTTTGAAAGCCTCACCTTGACTAGTCCAAGCACATTTCTAAGATAAGGCTTCTGGACTGGTTTTCTCATAGCCCTGACCTCAGCCTGGTTGGGATTCTGTGCATTGTGCTTAAAAGCTGGGCTTGAGCAGGAACCAGGAACCAACTGAACTAAACTAATTTCTGCCTAGAAGAGGGTTCAAATATCAGCCAGGATGATGCCAGAAACCTGTCGATGGCTTCAAAAACTGTTGCGGTGCCACAAGAAATTTTGTCCTGCTTGGAAGGAATCTGAACAGAAATGATGAGGATGTACAGGATGAACAGGATGTAAATTGTTACTGCACCGGCTTCCCTTCTCTATGTACCTATTCAGACCCAAACATCAGGCTGCGGAAACATCAGAACCATCCAGTGTATTTTGTAACTGTTTGAGCCCACAGCTGTAGATTAAAGTGTTGCCGGCTTTCAACTCGTCTGTTAAAAGTGTTTAATCCGACGCAGTCTGCAGCAGCTGCCGTTTTTATTTTTTTCTTGACTGCAGATTTTTAATGTGGCTGCTATAAAACCTCGTGAATCAAACCAGCCTGGCCAATCCTTTGTCTTTTCAGCTTTGTAATCCAGGATTGTAACTCAGTAGAGTCACAGAGGAAAGAAATGGTGGAAAGCTTCGCCCTGAGAAAACTGGCCCGCTCTGTGTTTACTCTCCATCACGCTCTGTTCAGGTTGATCTGCTACACCTGGACTGGAACAATTTCCTGAAGTTTCTTCTGAACAAATTAAAGAGCTTCTTTGTAGACGTGTTTATTTTTTTCCATCTGTTCTCATCTCTTTCTGCCCTGCTGTTTGCCTCAGAGCAGTTATTTTTATTTTTTATGTAATTAAATTTTTAATCATGATCAAAAGATACTTTTGATTAGATTTTGATTACTCACTTTTTCCTTAAAAGTTGTTTTCATAGTCACCTGCTCATCAACCGGTGACGTTCCCTCCGGTGTCTGTGGCGTGAATCCCCTGATCCAGTCTTGTCTGGTTTGGTCTGATCCAGTCCTGCAGAAATGGGGTCAGCGATGTTGGACAGCAAGGATCACGCTGAGCTAATTAGACTGTATACATATCGACTGTGTCATCTTGTCACTGTGACCACCACTGTTGTCCATTAAAGGCAACCAGCTGGAGGTCAGACCTTCAGCTGTGAGCTGCATCTGAGGAAGAAATGAACAAACACCAAATCTGTCTTTCTCTTCTGTGTTCAGACTAGGAGGAATAACCAGTTTTTATTATTAATTCATAAAAGGTCTGGTTAAGGTCCCTTATAGTTACAACCACCTAATATGCCTAAAACGCTCAAGGTTGAGACAACATTTCATGGACAATTTTTGGTTCCTGGAGAATTGAAGATTAGAAAACACTGAAATGATGAATTAGGTGAAAAAACATACATAAAAAGGATTATGTGCAAAAAGCTCAATACTTTTACCAGGCACTTTATCTTTAATGTCAAGTCAACTCATTTTATAATACTTGATATTTCAAATTAAAAAACTTTCATAACTTCTATTCTATCCAACATTTATTTAGCTTTGTGTTTTAAGAACTTTTTATGAATCTGATAAAACGTCATGAAAACTTTACATTTTTTTGTGTTTTTTCTTCTATAAGTAGTTACTTCTTACCATAATAAATTAGTTCAATTAGTTTAGTTTTTTTTTTTAATAGTGCAGCAGCTACTTTTGATTCATTTTGTGCAAAACATTTATAACAGGTGGTGTACCATAGATCTTTGACTTATTGAATTGAGTAAAACTAATGCGCCCAAGAACACAACTTTGAGGAACACCACTCCTAATTTGGCCTTTATAAGTTATTAATAACTGTAGATAACGAAGGCTTTGGTACAAGAGGGAAAAAAAATGCAAAATCTGGAAATAAAGCTAAATTTAATTGAACTATCACGTGTTCCACAATGTGTCAGGCAAGCTAGACCCTTGTAGTCAAAAAATGACACTTTGCATAGAGGCCAAAGAATAAAAACATAAAGTGCTTGCCCTATTATATGACCATTTGGCCAACTGTGGTTCAGTGGGAAGAGTAGTCTTCCTGCAATCTGAAACTTGTGCGTTCGATTCCAGCTTCCTCCTGCCACATGACGAGGTGCCTCTTGGCAAGGCACTTAACCTCAAGTTGTCTATTAATCTGCGAATCAGTGTTTGAATGTGTGGGCTTTTGTGAATGGTATAGATGAATGTGGCTCTAGTATAAAGGCTTTGAGTGGTCAGTATGAGTAGCAAGGTGCTTTATAAATTCAGTCTAATAACCATTTTGGTTGACATACGCCAGCTGCTGCTGTAGCACCTGAAACCTGAACCCAGAGAACTCCCGAATAAAAGCAAACAGTTGGTCTTCAACCTCCTGTCATTATTAAACTCCATATTTGCATTGGTTTGGTTTGGACTTCTTTAGGCTTTTAGATATTATTATATTTTCTGTCATTGTACTTGCAAGTGAGCTATGGACTGTGTTTCATTTCAGTACTATTCAGTTTATGTATATTGTGCCGATTCACAGCAAATTATGTCTCAAGGTGCTTCACGAGACATACTGGAACTACCCTGATGTGTGTTATTTGAAATTTGCTGGTAATTTACAGAGTTCATGACGACATGCACACTGACAAGGTGTCAAGGGCTATTAGAGGAGAAATAGGTCCACAGCACCACAGATCCTTCACCGTACTTTGCATTGGGCATCAGGTAATTTCCTTCATATTCGTCCTTTGGTTGAAGCAAACTCCATGTTTACATTTGTGATGTTAGATTGGAAAGTTTTTTTCCTGGCATTCCTCCCAAGCAGCCAGTTATATTTAGATAACATCTAATGGTTGCTATGGAGATTTGGTGACCCCAAGATGCTGATCTTAGTTTCTGTTGTCTAACAGTGATCTTTGCAGATGTTTTAACCTCCCTGTCCGTCCTGTTAACTGAAAAACCTGGTCCTCTTCCAGCCGTTTTCTGACAGTTCCAGTGTAAACATTGTAACAGTTGCGCTGACTGTGGAGCTGCTGTTTGGACCAGGACCTGCTTTCTTGCTGTCATCTCCTGACTGATTAATATGCTTCATTGGGACGTTTGATTGTCTTGCATATGTTGTCCATGGTGGCTCTCAGTGTGACTAAAAAAATCCTCCTGGTTGTGAGCTGAAAGTACACTCTGCTTGCTTCTTGTGGCATCGGGTCAGAGGAGGATCAGAGAAGTGGGACTTTAAGCTCTTACAGACATGTTGGATTATTGTATTAAACATCCATGTTAAAACTGTGGAACAATCATCTTAAAAGGTGAAACTCTTGTTTCACCTTCAGCATGCCGAACAACTTAATACGATTTTGATTTTCTGCTTATATTTATATTAATCCTCTCTCAAATGTGCACTGGTTTTCCATTATTCTAACAGCAGCTGGATGTGTCTCAGTCATGTCTGACTGAGCTTCCTGCTGTTCTTTAGGACTCTTGCTGGGTCACAGTTTAGGAAATCTTTTCATCTCTACACCATTGGTCCAAAATGCTGCAGGATGCAGTCAGCTGATCAGCATGTAAAGCAGCGGGTCTTAATTTATGAAAACTGTCAGGTGCTGATGATGAAATTCACTGATCACTGATCGTCATCTACTGCCGGTTCGAAAAGCAGCCAGCAACACCTCCAACCAACTCATCCACATCTTACTCCAACACAAAAGCTACCCATGCACCAACCACCCTCCTTCTCCTCAGACCCTCTACCTGGATTTAGGATCTAGATGTAAATAGACTCATTTAGCGTCAGAAGAACAAAAAAGCTCCAAGGACCTGGTAATGTCTTCCCCTCATGCCTGAGAACCTGCCCTGACCAACTAGACCTGATCTCTGCTCAGATCTTATACAACTCACTGGAGCTATTTACAGTTCTTCTGCTTCAAACCCTCCACCATCATCCCAGGACCCACGAAACCCACCATCACAGTATTAAATGAATACAGGCCTCTCGCCCTGACATCTGTGGTCATGAAATCCTTTGAGCGACTGGTGTTGAAGCATCTGAAGGACATCACAGGCCCCCAGCTGGACCCCCTGCAGTTTGCCTTCTGAGCAAACAGGTCGGTAGATGACGCAGTTAACTTATGACTACACTTCATCCTGCAACACCTTGACCACCTAAGGATGTACGTCGGGATCCTGTTTGTGGACTTCAGCTTGGCTTTCAACACCGTCAACCCAGACATCCTCCAACAGAAGCTCACCTAGTTCACAGTACCAGCCTCCACTGAACTCCTGTAGCAAAGTATTTTAGAGCCATATGTGAGTTCAGTTGTCAAACAGCTGAAGCTTGGCCCAAACTTGTCAAGGTGTAGGAATGGCCTAGTCAAAGTCCAAGCCCCAAGCTGTTCGAAATGGTCCGCTGGTCTAAGTGAGCTAAAGCAGTTGTATTAGGGTCACCTTTCCATTCAATAAGACAACATAATGGTAGAGATCCTGTATAATATACAGGTATATGTTCTGTGCATTAAATGAAAGCCCCAGAGGCTCCTCTCTACCTTATATCAGTAAATATTATCAGAGTGACTGCTCTTTACCTCTCAGGATCTTTGAGTGTTTTCAAACGAACAGACATTATGTTGAATAAAGGCAGTAATGGTGGCTACAGCAATGTTAGTCCTTCAGATCTGAGTAATATGAGCTTTACAGCCCATTAACCCTTCGAGACATCATAGGCACTGAGTGATATGCTGTGTGTGTGTGTGTGTGTGTGTGTGTGTCTACTTAATGACTAATAGCCAGTGGTTTAAGTGCAGATTTAAAAAGCCGCTTAAGAAATGTCTGCTCAGTGTGTTGGACTGCATGTGTGTCTGCGTGTGAATGCCCTTCACTGAATAGTGGTGTCTTACACACACACACACACACACAGCAGATGTTCATGAACGATGGAGCTGATTTCCATTTGAATGCTGAGTGGAAGTTATTAGGTGCAGCATCACTGATAGCACTGTGCGTCCATTCATGTGTGTATATGAGTACAAATGGAAGACAGATGCCCATTCTTTACATTTTCTGTGCTTCATCTCATTGCTTTTACCTTTATTATTCCACACAGACTGGGGACTAATCGGTTCGAGATGATTATCCCTGTGACGGTGTGCTTTATGCAGTCAGAACTTGTTTCTAGTTCAGGTCAGTTTGTTGGTGGTGCTTCTCATTTGCATGTAAATGGAAGCTGTGCATCAGGTTCTTGCAGGAAGCTGCATCATTAAAATATACGTTGTTGTTTGCATCACCAAACAATTTCCAGGAAATACAAACACTGATGTAAATGACTCCTTTATGATTGTTAAACTTGTGTCTGAAATGAGGCCTTTCAACATGCTGGTATTTTTATCCCTTAAAATATATGAGACACTCATACGTTATATTGTTTATAGTTTGTATAAACTGAACAGAAACCTATGAAAATATGTTTGCATATGTCAGATCATTTGAAAAAAGACCAATACAGCAATAAGTGAATATTTATCATGCATGCTGAGGTTTGACGTTATCAATATCATTTATAAAGAAAATTGGAGAACATATTGATGCATAAAATGTCTGTGGTAGTTTTTATAAAGTAATTTTCTGTACCCTCAGAGAGTTGAAGCTCCACCTCCACAGCACTGGGTACCAAGGGAAAATCCAGGCTTAAATCTAAATTTTTCTACCGTATTTTTCTATCCTGTTTTCCTTCACTCTGTTCGAAGCTGTTATTTCCTCCAGCTGCTCCTCGTCTCTGCTCCATGTTTACCACTGTTTAGAGGCTGTAATGACATGCATGTCTGTTGACAGTCACAGGATGCTCCTGCAAGAGTTTGCTGGAGAACCTTTCCTGTCATGAAGGTTTGACGGTAGCATTGCTGCACCTCGTCTCTGATGAGGCTAAAAATGGCTTCAGCATCACATCTCCTCGCTCGCGGTACAAAAAAACCCAAACAGAGACACAGACAGCAGAACCTGGATGTGACAGCTACTCAGACACTGTCCTGTTTGCAACCTATGGAGCTGAGTGATACCTAAACATGTCCTGCAGCTGCTTCCATGTCTTTACATCTCAACATCCCAAACCGCTCCCACTGTTGCACCAAATGTAGGATTTTTACTGCAGAAATGTTACGTCTATGTTTGTTCTGTACAACCATGGGGAACCCTGTTGAATTAAAAATGGAAAATAACAGAAAACCCAGAAACATCCAGCTTTAGCTACACAGAAGGCAAAGAGTTTCAGTAAATGTTTAAAATACCAGAAGAATCAGCTGCAGGTCATCATGGACCGGCTGTTTTATGAGCCACTGAGCCTCTTTATTACCTTCATCACTCGCTCCTAATCCTCTCCACTGATTGGCTGCCTCAACATGAAGTCCAACATGATGCTTGTGGTGTGTTTGTTCCAGTTCCTCCTCAGTTCCTGAACTACCCGACCAACACGTACGCCTACGAGTCCACCGACATCGAGATGGAGTGCGCCGTGACAGGAAACCCGCTGCCCACCGTCCGCTGGATGAAGAACGGGGAGGAGGTCATTCCCAGTGACTACTTCCAGATCGTGGTGAGTCCCACGGTTCTTCTGGTCTGGTTCTGCTGGGGAGTCTGTCTCATTCGCATGAACAGTCGCTCCAAATTAAAGGTCAATAGTTCAAGAGAGAATAAAAACATTTTTATTTATTTCTTTAACCTTTCATTTAACAGAAATTGGTTGTTTTCTTTTAGTTGACTGAAACATGAAATCATCTCTAGCATCATTGAGGTGATATATTGGTCTTTGAATTGAATTAAATTAAAACTAGATTTTTCAAATAAAAACAGATATTTGCTTTAGTTTGAAACAACTTTAAACTTCCTCTTGACTCTTAAAAATGGGTCGTATAAAAACGACACATTTTCTTTGAATTAAAACCAGTGAAAGCAGGAACAGTTGTGCTACAATCAGAAACATTAATGCAACATTAACAGTAGGCCTGTTCTTGTGAAATATACTAACATTTTTACCGCGAGTTTCATGTTTTTGTTTATTCAGTTTCTATCGCTATGTTATGTTATGTGTTCTTCCAGATTCAATCAGTCGGATGAGTTTTTATTTCTTTTTCTTCAGGACAAAAAGGTTTTCTGGACAAAATAAACACGGGTCCTAATAGTTGCTGAGGGCGGCGATAAGACGACATTAAAAGGCGTTTCTTCTTATTCTTCTGTTTACATCCTGGTTTAGTTTACTGTGCCTCCAACAGAGATGGAAAAAATGCATAAAAAATCTCATTGATGCAGACCTGTTAGAAATAGAATGACATTCAGTAGAAACACCTGGTCTGATAAACCTGCCACTGTTAACTGTGAAATACAGCAAATAAATACATTAATAAAATAAAATAACGATTCACTGCAGACTATTAAATGATTTTGGTATTTCTTTGAAAAATTAAACAACATCAAATCTAATAATAAAATGAAATAAAATAAAAAAAAATAAAGGGCAATCTCACCTGGTTAAGGTGACTTAGCTCAGCCATACTTTCACAGCAGAAATAAAAGCTCACAGAAGGTGGGACTAAACTCCAGTCCTTCCATCCCATAAATGGAAACTGGTACATTTTACACAAATAATATTTTTACTTGGTGGAAAACAGCAAAACATGGAATTCTACATGGATTTCGACACCAAGGAGTGCGAAAAATAAAAATAAAGAAATGAAATTGCAATGATAATGTTTTTATAAAATGTGAGCTGAATGGGAGTCAGTGGCACACAAGATGCAGGAAACACACTGGTTGCTCTATTTAGTTTAAAAACATTTAAAGGATTAAAAGCAAATCTTTTGCCATTTCTTTAGCCTTATAGCGTAACTTTTTTGTTTTCTTAAAACGTTGAAATATGATTTAGGTAATTATTCTATGAGGCCAACGATTCGCATGAACTGAGGCAGATTAATGCAACGCTATGATGCATAAAAGCCTAACTCCTAACACAGGACGGTAGAAAATGTCGCTGACATGTTTTCTCTTGTCATTCTTGTGTCTCAGGACGGAACCAACCTGCAGATTCTGGGTTTGGTGAAATCAGATGAAGGATTTTATCAGTGTGTTGCTGAGAACTCTGCAGGCAGCTCCCAGGCCATGGCTCAGCTGCTGCTCAGAGATCCAGGTAGGAAAAACCCACATGCAGCAGATACCGTTGGTACCAGCCAACATCTGAACGCAACCTGCTGTCACAGCTCATCACCTGTAGCTCCATCATTATCACCATCATCATCTTTTTAAAATGTTGCGGCACTGGTGGCCTTTTTTTAAAAGAGGATAGTCTCTTGAAATGGGGTGGAGGGATGGGGATACATGCAGTAAAGTTCTCGCCGGGTCGGGACTCGAACCCGAGACATCAGCGTCGAGGACTGAGGCCTCCTTACATGGTTCACGCGCTCTGCTGCTGTGCAGCGGGCCGCTGCCTAATCATCATTTTTCATTATTTACAATGTTATCATCCATGTTTCAGGTTTTGTTTCTCTGTCGTGGTGTTTGGAAAAGTAATCAATGATGTGTGAAATACACACATTAACATGCAATATGAATGACATTTAACATTAAGTCAGTGCATGGAGGCAACGTGACATTTGAGCCTGGAATGTATTAAACATGGGTTATGCAAAGAAGGTTATTGAAATATTTTGGCAAATTCTGCACCAGCTGAGCTGTTCAGTAACTCCCATCTATTTGCAGGATCTGATTTAAACTAAACAGGCATTGTGGGGGTGTGAAAGCTGTAGGCTAACCATATTGACCTCATAACATTAGTCTTGTATTGAGCAAGTTTCACTTACAGCTAATAGGATGAAGCTTTGAGGTTTTCATGCAGAGTAGATTGTTTCTGAAGAACATCAGGAGCTGCTCAGTGGAATCCAGCAATAAAGTCTCAGCAGGACCAAAGTTTTACTATCTGTACAGAAACATTTGAACAGACCCAAACTCTGGTCGCATCCATTGATTCTTTTAGAGATTAAAGAGTTTTATTCTAAGATAAAATTCCCCCACTTCCTCAGTGCCTTGACTTTCCAGGGACTGTAAATATTTTGAGATTTTGCTATAATTTCTGCTCAGTAACTGAAGGTTTATGCATAATAAGTATTAGGTTGCAGGGAATTAACCTCTAAGTCCCAGGAAAGTGCCCTGTAAGTTCAGTGATAGTTTATTTAACATTCTGATAAATTAACCTGCATAAAGGGAACCTGTAAGAAAGTTTAAGAGCGTGTCCTATAAGGGAAAGTAATCCATAACCTCCACAAACATAACCTGTAAATTATATGAATATGAGCTGTTAGTTCCACAAAGGTAACGTCTAAGTTCAGGAAAAGTATTCTTTTAGTTGGGGGAAATACCATGAAGGCTCTGGAAATTATCCTCTAAGTTCAGTAAAGGTATTTTGCAAACCCAGAGAATGTAACCTGTGTGTGTGTGTGTGTGTGTGTGGGAAGTACTCGCTGAGTTTTAGGAAGTACCCTGAACATGCACGGATAGCAACCAGTCCAGTAGGTTCCACCATGGCGACCTAAGATCCATCAATGTAACCTGGAAGTTCCACAAAAGTAACCTGCATGTTCAGGAAAAGTACCGTGAAAGTGATGGATCTCATAGGGATACTTTCAATCTTCAGTTGTAGAGATTGGTGGGCATTGAACTGCAGAAACATCTCAACTCAGTGCAGCGTCTTCTGCGCCTGGCTGGAAGTAAACAGAGTATCATCTGAGATCTGAACCTATCATGTTGCATCACATCAGATGGTAATCTGAGCCATGGCCGCATGTTTGCGGCAGACAGTTTTCCTTGTAAAGGAATCCTTGTTTTCACTTTGAAGCAAGCTGCCTGTTTGGTCTGTGCGGTCTCCATCCTTCCGAGTCTCTGCAGCTTCATGGTAATCAGATTAGAGTCGCAGCTGAGAGAGCAGCAGCCTCGCTGGGTTTGGCAAAGCCATTGTTTGTTGCTGTGTTGTTGATTGTGTGTCGGTTAAAGCCCGGTTAGTTGTGTTGGGTGACAGCAGATTCTGTCGTCTGGTCTGACACTCACACATCCTCCGTTCAGAAGACCTGAGTCAGCACTAAATCATCTCTGAGTGTGTTTTTATAGAGCAGCGGCAGTTTGTGCAGGTGATCGTTAGAAAATGAAGAGGAGCTTTTTACTCCATGAGTTCTCAGAGATGTGATCTGAGAGTCTGGAGGGTTTGAACATTTATAAAGTGACAGAGAGCAGGATACGTGCTGGTGCATCCTTATTTTATCATCTAAAGGAAGTCGCTAAACAAACACCGGTACATACTAGCAGCACTTTCTGTTCTTCAAAGTGTTACTAGCTCCAAACTCCTTCATCTTTCCTTCTGTCTTCTCATCTCTCTCTCACTCTCTTTTCTCTGTACTTTAATCACTGTTCAGTGTGTTGCTTTCCCTCCTGAGCTGCAGCACAGATGGCAACACACACACAGACATTCAGAGGGTCAGATGGCTGGTGTTATTGCTCGGTTACTATCGCCACGGGAACCCAGCATCCCAGCAGGCTCGCAGCAGCCAATCAGAGATTCCCATGAGAAATCACGGGCTGTGTGTGGGGGGGGGGGGGGGGGGGGAAGAGATTGTCAGCATACCACCTTGTTACCCTTGAGAATGCCAGAGCTCTTGATCGTTAGAATGACTCTTCACACATGCGCCGGATTATACAGGAGGGTTTGTTCGTTCCTGCTCCTCAGATCTCTCCACTGAGCATCTACACACATTTGTCTTAAGACCAAAAACCGTCAGACACTAACGTTAATTAATTAAGAACAGATGCAGGTGGAGATGCTCTGTCTGCTTTTCTACTTCCTGTCACCAGTGACAGAATGCTTCACTGGCTTTAAGGTCACCACCACAACCATCCATCTTCACATCCTACATGTTTTAATGATTTCTAAATCATCGTTGCTATAAAATCATATATTCTTTCGCATTTACTTCTCAAATTTTTTCTCAAACATAGAAGGCTTTTGCAATATTTCTTCTATTTTAAAACTAATGTAGAAATTTCATTTTTCTTGTTTAAATCAAACTTAATGTTGCACCAAAATGGCTTCAGTGACTGCAGAAGCTGCTGTGTTTCTGGGCTTGTCGTTACTGTTTGCCATTAGCGCTAATGGAGCCAAAGACCTTAGAGCAGTCAGCCGTTTTACTTAGCCTTTTTTACATAACAGCTATATTTTTTTTTATTTCTAGCCATTAGAACTAGACGTTAACACTAAAGCATTGATTTTATAGCAGTGAACTGTTTAGCATAGCTTTTTGACTGTGCTAATCAGTGCTAAACCTGCTAGCAGCACTAGAGACCAAAGATGA
This sequence comes from Crenichthys baileyi, assembly GCA_036173005.1. Taxonomy (NCBI): domain Eukaryota; kingdom Metazoa; phylum Chordata; class Actinopteri; order Cyprinodontiformes; family Goodeidae; genus Crenichthys; species Crenichthys baileyi. The sequence continues at coordinate 784,050 of JAHHUM010001451.1, read as the reverse complement.
TTGAAGTGGCCAGAGTAGTTGTTTTTCCTCACTAGCAGTTATGTTATTAGAAGCCATTATCATTAATGCTTGTTTGGGTCTGACAATAGTCAGTTATTCTTAGTGTTTTCAGGGGTAGCCTTTTGTGCCAGCCATTTAGTGGTGCTAATGAAGGTTGCAGCAAAACCACGAGTAAGGTGCAACATAATGATTAAATGTGAACAGACAAAAATGTCACAAACAGCATTAGCACTAATGGCCATAAGACCTAAAAGTCCATTTAGCAAACATTTTTCTCTCAGTAGCCATTGTTTTATTATTCAGTCAAATCCTAAATGATCCACACCCCTAATTTAGGTTAGTAATCTTTGAATATTACCAGCATGTTTTTCTGACTGAAAATGATATTAGCATTTTGGAGAGTAACAGGCAGGGCTCTGAATCTGATCGAGAGTCATGGGGACAGTTAAAGATTAGGGTGATGAAAAGAAGGCCTTCCAACCTGAAAGGCTTGGGGTTGTTAGCAGTGCTACAGACCTAAGATAACTCAACTGTAGTTGGTTGGCCGTACTGTTATTATTTCTATCTATTTGAGCTAATGCTACCTCGGGCCAGCTTTTTAGCATATCTTTTTGGATGTGCTTACCTCTGTTTACAGGGGTAGCTGGTAGCTTATTCTGGGTTGTAAATTAACTAAATAAATAGCAACATGTAATGTTGTGGGTGAACAAGACAATATTTGAAACAATGCATAATTTTTCATGATCATGTTTTAATGGACAAACAACATAGTATTAGAGGAGAACTTAATAACGGTATGAGAGACTGTATGAAGTCACCGTGGCTAATAGTGCTAATAAAGCCAGAAGCTTTACAGCAGTCAATCGTTTAGCTTACCTGTTTGTCTTTTACCTCAGAAGGTATTATTTTATTATTGCTAACCATTAGTATTTCATTAGAAATCAAAGAATTCTTTTTTGAAATGTTTAAACAGAAATGGTGAAATGAAATTCTATATAAGCCAAATCTGAGAACCTATATTCTGATAAAAGGTCATTTTGGTCCTGAGCCTTATGTTACACTAAGTCTAAGCAGAGCTCAGAGGTCAGTGCGTGCTCAGGCGAGGTCTGGCTCTGGAGACAGGACGGTTTCACTCTGTTCCAGAGGAGGAGCAGACATGTCGTCTATGCCAGTTAAATGATATTGAAAATTAATTGCATTTAATATTTTACTGTCCTTTTTATAATGATTTGAGAAGGCAACTATTTTGTAAATTGTCTGATGTTGCAGCACAGTTATTTATACTGTCAGATGAGGACAAGCTTGAGTATTTGTTTAAGCATAAGCCATTTTATTTGGCTCAGTTTTTGTTGAGCGCTTGGCTTCAAGCTTTGTTTGATATGTTGTATGTAGATGTCTGCCTAATGTTTATTTTCTTCTTTTTTGTCTCTTGTACTCCCGTGTGGGCTGGGCACTTTTAATAGTGCATGACACCCAATAGGTAAATAAATAAATAAAATAATAAAAAAAAGTATTCACTATTAGTGCTGAAGTATTATAGAGCATCGCTTTTTGACTATGCTACCATCAGCTAGTGGTAGCTGTAATATTAATGGTGCTAGAGGCTGAATATAATTTAAATGCTTCTCATTTTGTTTACCTCAGTAGCCACTAGAACTGAGCAGCTTAGCACAGCTTCGCCGTAATGATTCAAAGCTGCCAACATTAGGATATAGCCTGTTAGCTGCACTAGTACCTGTGTTTTCAGGACTAGCCATTAATGCTAATTATTTGTTAAAAATTTTTATTGGGCAACTAAAGAACGTTGTCTTACAGTGTTTCATGAACGGAGTTAGCTTTGCTGTTACTTGATCTACCCAGTAGTGTTACTTCTTTACAATAACAGTGCTAAAGATCTCAGAGAAGTCAACCGTTTAGCTCTTTGCTCTTTGCTTTTTGAGTCATAGCAGGTTATCGAGTTGGGTTGTTTTGTGCCTTTTTAGGTGCCGTTTTGTGAAATAAGATTTGTGGGAAGTCATGGCTCAGTGTCTTCCAGCCTGTTGTTTTCTTGTCTATTTCTGTGTAGCAGAGCCAATAAAACTTAAAGCTAATGCAAAGAAAATAACCAGGAATATAATTTAAGTGAACCTGTTTGTGGAGGTAATTTTACACTGAGCTAATGTTTTCACAGCTTTTACAAAAAATAAAAAAAAGTTAATCTGGTTGAACATATCTGTTACTGAGGATTATTAAGGTCAAAATTCAGCCCACACCTTCTAGAAACAATTTCAGTTTTTAATTTGTTCCCATTTTTTCATGCTTTTGGCCTATTCAGATATGTAGCAATCTATCCTTCTTATGTTTGTGCTTATCTGGGTTTTTAGGGTGTCTTAGAAGTGGTGGTTGCTGATCGTTAACATGGGGATATTATTTGATGTGGATAGGAATGGTTCAAAGGTTACAAGCAAAGACAGAGATACAGGAGGTTTCTCTCTGATTTACAGTCTTCTCAGTCCCTTCTCTCACCCTCTGCAGAGCAGGTTCATATAAATTCTGGTGTGAACCTCGTCTAAAGTGGGGATCAAGCTTTAAGCCTCAATCCAATCATGTTTTCCTTCTGAGATACCTCCTCTCTCTCTGTCAGGTGTTCATCTTCCTCCCTTTCTATATTTCTTCATTTTTACCTCTCTGCTGAGCTGCCCTCTTCCTCAGAATCTAAAACCAAATGGTTTCTATTCTTCTGGGACCCTGACGTCATTTCTGCCTTCATCCAGTTCATCTTTTTACAGCTTTCAGCTTTTTATTTTCCATTTTTGTAGATGGAGACAAACTGTTGGTTTTAGACTGACACCGATCTAAACTGTGATCAAATCTTTGCCTCTGGGTTTCACACACAGAGCAACGAAGGAGGGTAAGAAATAAAAGACTGACAGAGGGAGGGAGGGAGGAAAGGAAGGAAGGAAGGAATGAAGGAAGGGATCGGAGCAAGAGAAAATTTCTAGAAAGTACAAAATAAAAAGGAAAGAATAAGGGGAAAAGGAATTGAATGACAAAAAAGGATAGGAGAAGAGAGAGAGAGAAAGAAATGGATAAAAAGGAAAGGAAAAGGAAATTAATACAGAAGGAAGTAAACTAAAAGCAAGAATGAAGAAAGAAAGGAAATAAATAAATGAAAAAGGAAGAAAGTGAAGAAATAGAATAGGGAAGAGAGGAATGATAGAGAAAGGAAGGAAAATTAGGGAATAAATATGTAAGAGTGAAAGGAAGGGCAAAGGAATGAAAAGAGGATAAAAGAAATTAAAGGAAGGAAGGAAAGTGAATAATTAAAGGAAGAAAACTGAGGAAAGGAAAATTAAAAAAGGAAAGGGGGATATAGCTAGGAGAAAGATGACTGGAAGTAAATGGAAAGGGTGGAAAAAAATCCAGGAGGACAAAAAGAAGAGCGTGGATAAGAGATAGATTTCAGTCCAGCCTGCAGGATGTTGATGCTGACAGAGAAGAGGAGGAGGAAGATACGGATGGATGGAGACGGAGGAAGAAAAGAAAAAAGTAAGAGATGGGAGGGTCAAGCGAAGGGCAGGAGGAGAGAGGGAGAGGTGGAGGGAAAGAGGGAAGGAAGTGTGTCAGCCATGACAGATTTGTATTCCACAGCGAGCGTCTGACCTTAGCAAACCCATCACACACACACACACACACACACAGTTTTTATCTCACACACACAGAAAAGCTTTCAGTCCGGTACCTTCGCTCCGTCTCTCTTCTTCTCCACACAAATCAACACTCTGCCCTCTCCATACATACGGCTGGGTGTTGGACTGTGGATGCAGGATAAAGGAGGGGGGGTGTCTGTTGCCATGGCGATAATAGCCCTCTCTCTCCCATCCTCCATCAACAGAGGAGTGTGTGTGGGACAGGTACAGAGATACATTAAGATGTTTGTTTTCAGCTTTGCTTTTTTCCACTGTAGTCCATTCCTGATGCATCTCCAGACCTTCAGAGGCAACCAGCACACCTGATCCTGGTCTGAGTTACCTGCTCATGCTGTCAGGTTCTGCTGAGAACTGCTAATGACCCCATTATGTGATTTAAGTCTATTGGAGTTTGCTTAACAAATAAACTTACTTTCTTAATTAATGTCAGAAATAGTCGCAGTTCCACAAAATCCTGACAGTCTCTTTTCTATAAACTAGTCTTCAGTGTGTCTTATTTTATTTCAGGTTTTTTTTTCACCCATGTCTCCTGGTCATTTTCATTTTCTCCTCCTTCCTCCTGCTCAGCGACCTCCATCTCCTCATGTTCTTCTGGCACAGCTTGTTTTTTTTCCTCCTTTGTAACAGACTGTTGCTGCTCTGACGGCATGAAAAAAAAAACCTGTCTGAGAAAAAACAAACCGAGACACGGCAACAATCTGTCTGCCGAGTGTCATTTCAATCCACAGCGAGTGGCACCAGGTGACCCAGTGACGCCCTGAAAGGGCTTCAAAGCAGCTTGAGATGACAGATTTAATGGAATCCAGCCCCAAAACACCTGTTTGGTATGAAGAGGAGTAGAGACGCAGAGAAAACAGTCATTAAGATTCATATAAAACCATCACATGGCTTGGTTCTACTGGGATCTCTGTTTTCCCTACAACTACTTGCATGTTCTGGTCGTTATCAGCAGTCCTTATGGCTTTCTGACCGTGTTTCTGAGGTTTTTGTTGGACTTTAGCTGCTTTTTTGATCATTTTCTGCCATTTATGATTTTAAGAGGAATTATTTTCAGTCTGACCTGAAAACCATTCAGACTTAAAAAAAATATTCTAAACTCAACAAGTTCTTTTACAGGAAGTTGTCGGTGTGAAACCAATGAGGCACAGAGTGAACCTGAGCCTCCGTTCGCTACAGCGCAGTCACAACCTCGCCTGGTGGCCAACACCAGCAGTGGGTTGACTTCACCCCCTTCATGATCCACTCAGAAATCCCACTAAAATGGACAGAAAGTTTCAGGCTTAAGTGTTTTGAGGTCTCAGTTCTTGTTATTTCTGGAGTTGATTCTATAAAAGGTTTCTGATGGTCGGCGCATCATCACAGCCTCAAAATGAAGAAACCCTTCTGCTGGGCTAATCTAGCCCCACCTCCATCCATCTCAACCCAGTGAGATGAGTCCAGAAAACCTCCAAAGGAGACATCAGGAGATGACCACCTCAGTGGTCGATGCAGAGCTCTGCCCCCCCACACAGGAGGCCCCTTTCAGCAGCTTGTATCCAGGATCTGGTTCTTTCAGTCCTGATCTCATGACCACAGCTGAAGGTTGGATATAGCAGTAAATCCAGAGCTTCACCTTTCAGCTCAACTCCTTCCTAAGACCAGAGCAACACTCTCATTACCGCAGACAAAGCCCTGGTCCATCGGTAGAAGAAAACACAGGAAGATTTTCATTCAATTTTTGAAAATAAAATAAAATTGGGATCCTGGCCATCATGGACAAACATTTATTCAGTATAAATCGATCCTGTTTGGCTCAGTTTTATATATATTTTGTCTTAAAACTCTAAAATGTTTTTCCCCTGGTTCTCCTGATCTCTAAACACATAGGTCTGCTTCTTTCTCTGCATAAAAACATCTCCAGAAACAGAAACAGAGGCAGAGATGTTTATCCTGCCGTCGCTCACAGAGCTAATCTTTCAGCGACATCGGCCCTTATCGAGCCCAGAAAATGGAAGGTCATCTGTATTATGAGTGAGTGGGTTTGTGGTACTATCGATCGGCTGGAGGTTGGAGGTTCGTACCTCAACGCCTACACCCAGAACGTGTCGCCACGCTGAGTGTGTGTTCATATAGGTGTGTGTTGTCACTTCAACATCGATCGCTCTCTGTCTGCACCTTCTTCATCTCTCAGGACAAAGAGGCTGAAGGAAACGACCGTACGGATGGAAATGTGTGTTTTAGTTTGGTTACTATCATTATTAAATGAGTCCTGCTGCTCAGAGAGAACAGAGGAGGCTTTTAAAGGCTTTCACGGTATTTAAATCGAAAGGAGGTCGGTGGTGTTTATTTCTGGCCTCAAGGCAGCTCTTTACTGTTTTTATGCATATGGCTTGGATTTCCTGTTCAGAGGAGATATATTACAGACAATCCTTGAAATGAAAGTATAATAGAATATAATATAAATATTTAGATAAATGCTTGGAAGTGGCTGAAGGCCACAGTTATTTCCTTCATTCAGTGTTGGATTAAAAAAGGTTTAGTTTGTTTAAATTTTAAGATCAGTTTCTGTTGACCTGAGCTTCTTTTAACACATTCGGATACGAGCAGAAAAGCTGAAAAATCTAAGATGGAAAAAATTCCTGGAATATTTAGAAGGTTTTTATTCAGACTGTGAAGGAAAAACGGCTTCAGGGTTCCTGTTTAATGTCTGGAACAAGCAGCTCAGACTTTAAAGGTTCTCTGAACATTTTCTATTTCAAAATTCCAGACTTCTGATTCTAATTTCAAATTTTTCTTCCAAATTTAAAGATGGTCATGATGTCCAAACACTCCAGTTTTAGTTTCATCAGACCACAGGACAGGTCTCCAAAAATGAAGGTCTTTGTCTCTAAGGGCATTTTTGCCAACTGTAATACTGGCTTCTTCCTGTCTGAGTGGCCTTTCAGCTCATGTTCAACATGACTCATTTCACCGTGGAAAATAACCCTCACCAGCTTCAGTAGGTCTTCAGCTTCTGTTCTGGGGTTGATTCATTTCACACCAGAACTCGTCCATCTCTGGGTCATAGAACCCGTCTTCTTCCTGAACGCTATGATGGCTGGACGTTCCCATGCTGTTTACTAGTGTGAATGTTTGACTAGAGGAACCTGGCACCTTCAGGCACCCTGCTGCTTTTATCCAACCTGGTTCTTTGAGTTCTAAGTCAGGACATTTTTCCACGTTCTGCTATCAGAATTATGAGGTACTAAAGTGTAGAGTGTGTTGGATTAAGACAGCGCTGCATCTGCTGGAAACCTGAGATAGAAAAAGGCAGAGACATGAGATAAAGCTGGGTAAATCTGGGATGCAGGTCGGTGCCACGATCATAAGATTTCCTGCAGATCGAATCATTTAATTGAAAGCGCTGCTGCTCAGATTGTCATAAAGCTCCTGGAAGTTCAACATTCTTCACGTTCATCCCTTCGTAGTGCAGGAGAAACCCAGAGAAAATGTGTTTTTGTCCCAGACATTATGGAAAGCACTGCAGAGGATTTTGGAAGATCCAGATAATAATAAGAGCTCTGAGTTTGTTTGGTGATGTTCTATTTGTGAATCTTTGCAAAGGTGAGTTTTTGTTTTCTTTTAAGGTGTTTCTGGCATTTATTGGTAGCTGCACAGGAAGCAGGGCAGTAAATGGCCCGGGGCCGTGAATTGAACCCAGAACAGCTTCATCGAGGACTGCAGCTGCTGCCTACGGTGCTCCTGCTCTACCTCTGAGCCACCTGACGCCCCAGCAGAGGTGTGTTTTAAAGGAAACCAGGATGTGGTTAAAGTGAGCGGCTGTGGTTTAGGGTTTAGGGTACACCAGGCTGAGCATGCTGTAAGGTCACCTCTCTCTGGGTCCAGCTTATTTTTTTCTGGAGCTGATGATGATCTCAAAGCTCAGTGTGTGGCCCGGGGTCGTTGCTTTCACAGTAATAACATCAGAGAACAGCACGGCATGGCAGAAAAACACCTGGAATTACTGCACTGTTACTGGAAATTACACGTGGCTTTCCCACACTGTGATTGTTCATGCAAGTCACCAACAGTGCACACAACCTTCAGGTTAAATCCACGCACGCACACACACACACACACACACACACACACACACAGCCTTCACAGCAAATTACTGAAAGCACAGCCACGCTGTCATAAGCAGCTTTCACAACACGTTAGAAAGCTCTGACTCTGCTCCACAGAGGCGCTGTGGGACAGAAAAGGAGCAGTCCAACATTATTAGTCAGGATTTTTACCAGAGAAGGATGAGACCCAACATGCAGATCCTCCACCCTCTACTGTCATTGTGTGGTGTTCTCGTTTAACTCAGAGGTCTGATTTCCCATGTTCCCTTTAGGAAATTCAAGAAGAATTCCCCATGAAGTCAGAACCTTGACCAGGAATGTTGGAGCAGCCCAGAGTTTACTGTAGTATCCAAAATGGCTGCCGCTCATTTAGGATGTAGTGAAAGCTGCAGGTGTCATCTATTTGTCAGCATATTTCATTAAACCAGTAGCGCACATACTGCAGAAAAATACCAGTTAGTGAGCTTGTTGTTTACTCATGAGGACATAAATGATCAGCTTGTATTCGAGATTAAAATAAAAAGGAATCCTGTCCTAGCTCCAACATCCGACTTCCAAGGGCAGGCAGCATTCCCGTTCAGGTTTTTAGCTGATAACAGTTGATCTGAGTCCTGACTGCAGTTTGAATACAAACACAATAAATTAACTCTTATATGGTGGTTGGGCTCAACCTTAATAATTACATATAAAAGTAAGAAACCCAGATGAGCTTGATGTAGGTCCACCTCCCCGAATGAAATCAGCAGACGTGGTTTAGACGTCTGATTAGGAGGCCTTCTGGTTGCTTTTCTTGGACTTATGTTGGAGCTTTATCTAATGAGGTTCCTCCCTGGAGGGATAATATCCTGTTTCCATTCTGGCCTGGGAAGGGCTCTGTATTCACCAGAAGATGTCTGATCTCCTGGACCTGACTCTGGATAAATGGAGAAACATGTATGAAAACAGGAACAGAGTTGCCCTAAAACTGAAACTCCATCCATCCGTCCATCTATCCTGCTGTTCCTTGCAGGGTTGCAGGGTGGCTGGTGCCTATCTCCAGCACTCATTGGGCGAGTGGTGGGAGGCACCTTGGACAGGTCACCAGTCCATCACAGGACAAACAACCAAGCACACCCTCAGACCTTAGGACAATTTAGAGAGACCAGTTAATCTAACAGTCGTGTTTTTAGACTGTGAGAGGAAGTACCTGGAGAGAACTCACGCATGGATGAGAAGAACATGCAAACTCCATGCAGAAAGACTCTGAGTTTGGATTTGAACCTAGGACCTTCTTGCTGCAGGCAACAGTGCTACCAGCTGCTCCTTTATGCAGGAACTGCAGAAATGGAGAAAAAAGTTCACGACTGGAGGAAATAAAATTATTTTGAGGCAAATTATTGATGGTAATTAATCAATAGAGATACCAACATGACCCCTCAAACAATAAATTGACTTCAAACTACAGGTTTGGAGAAATCAAACACAGATTTAAAGTTGTCTGCGTGTTTTTATGTCCCTTTAAAGTTGATTTTAACCTTCAGGTCTACAGGTTACATGAAAACCCACAGAGAAACGGTTCAGATTCTAGATATCTGCTCACCCATGTCGATGTAGATTTGCAAGAACAGATTTCCGTTCTGGAGGAGTTTCCCATCTGAGGACCGGGAGGACGTGTGTGAGCGTGTATTTAGGTGGCCTTGCCTTGTGTTTTTACAGCAGCTGGCTGAAATGAGCCCTGAAATTGAGTGCAGAAGGAGAAAAGGATGGCGAGGAGTGGCAGGAGCAGCGTCACGCAGAATGAAGCTGAAGATGTGATGGAAGGAGGTTAAAAACTGATGAGAAGCAGGGAACAGATGGAGAAGATTTAAATTCATCCATACTCTTCTCCTTCATGCATTCATACAGCATTATTAGCACTTAAGACATTTAAATAGTTATTAGTATAAATTTCAGCTCCTGGAGTAACAAGAATATTCCTGCTGAACTAGTAAAACCAAAAAGCAGCGTTTAAATGTTTGAACTGGTCATAAATAAATGAGAACTAGATGCATTAAAATTTAATTACTGTCATATTTGTATATCTGCTCCAGGACGGTACTGTATTCCCTTTTCAGCTGGAGTTTTTACCCTTTGAATGAATCAGTTTCTGATCATAAGAGTCACAGATCTGCATGAGGGACACGATCAGCACCTCTACATACCAACTCGCTCTCTTATCGCAAAAATATGTAACGCAATCACACGCTACAAAGGGCAGGAGAGAAGAAGGCTACAAGTTATCAGATAAATGTGTTGGATTTACAGTAATTTCCAGTAATCTAAGGACAAACATCAGGCAGCCGGCAGCAGGCCTGCTAATAGCAACCACAGCAGAGATGGTTGTTAGCAGGAGGACAGCCTGATATCTGTATCCAACACATGGAGCTCTTATCAGACCTGCAGCAGTCAGCAGTTTGCAGAACCACAACAAGAAATCCCAACAGCAACAGTGTTAGCAATTAGCAGCATTAGCAGCTATCTGATTGGCTTTAGGCATCAGCTTGTTTTAGCCGATGAATATGGTGCAAGGAGGTGTCTGGTTAGGATTAGCTTTGTCTGGAAGGATGCTGCTATAGAAGCCAAGTGGACGATGTGAAATGCAGGATGAAATATGAGCTGCCTTCCTTTAGACACCACCCAAATACCTTCACCGCTTGAGATCACCGCTTTAATACCTTCAGACCAGGGGTCGGCATCTCCAGGCCTAGAGTATCACAGTCCTGCAACTGTTGGGTGCATCCCTGCTTGTGCCCTAAAGTTGCAGGACTGTGACACCAGAAGACCTTGGATGTAGAGGCTATGAAGAGCATTGAATGCTTACTCTGACAGTGTGTTTACAGGAAAAGCAACTCTCATTATTTCAGCTTTTAATCAATCGTTAAAAGGTTGCTAGTACGATGCTGAAATACTGCCAGTGCCTTACCATGAAATCACAACATTTACAGTATTTAAACCTTTTTCTTCTGATTATTCTTCCATCAGAATATTTCTCAATTCACAAAATAAATCAAGCAGTTGATCAGTTAAAGTGTGCTATTACTTTTGGAAAGAAAACTTCAGTGTTTATGAAATTCATGAAGAGTTTCTTGTGGATTTTAATGGAAGTGGTGAGAAAAGCCCAGCCCTGTTTGGAGCTCCGTATCTCAGACAAACGTTCCAGCAGAAACACAATTTCAAGTTTAAACTCACAGAAAGTTGGACTCTCCCTGACTGAATTAGTATTTTTACAGCTTTTCTATAATCACAGCTCAGTTTGAATTCATTTGATAGTCTAGATTTTAACGCTGTGAAATATTCAGAATCAGAATCAGAATCAGCTTTATTGGCAAGTTTGTACATACAAACAAGGAATTTGACTCCGGTACACTTTGCTCTTTGGTTTTTGTTTTTGCACTACAGAATATACATATTTACAATGTACAAATATACACATATATAAATAAAAAAGGGGCATTTGAACATCTGTATGCTGTTTTTTTTTGATTTTTTTGAATGTTCAACAGAGAAACAGCCGGGGGGAAAAAAACGTCTCTGTGGCGGCTGGTTTTAGTGAACAGCGCTCTGTAGCGCCACCTGAAGGCAGAACTCTAAACGTTTTTTTGTGCAGGGGTGTGGGGTCTGCAGAGATTTTAGCAACTCTTTTCCCGACCCTAGACCTGTATAAGTCCTGGATGGAGGGAAGGTCCCCTGATGATTCTCTCTGCAGTCCTGATTATTCGTTTCAGTCTGGACCTGTCCTGTTTTGGGGATGAACCCCCAAACCACACTGAGATGGATGAAGACAGGACAGACTGAATGATGGCAGTGTAGAAGATGACCAGCAGCTCCTGTGGAAGGGTTGTACTTCTTGAGTTGCCTCAGGAAGTACAGTCCTTGCTGGGCCCTTTTTCCGAACAGTGTCTATGTGTGAAGACCATCTCAGGTCCTCAGAGATGGTTTTCCTAAGAACCTGAAGTGATCCCCCCGCGACACGGTGTTGTTGAGGATGGTGAGGGGGTTATGGAGGTGGTGTTTTTAAAGCCCCACCCCCAAAAGCT